>JANHMN010000445.1:0-20584 GCA_030674055.1 Rhabdomys pumilio
ACACACACATAATGGTTCACAACCATCTGTAGCTCAGTTCCCATGGGTTCAATATCTCTTCTGACCTACAAGGCACCATGCATGCATGTGGTTGGTATACATACATACATGAATACATGAAGACAAACATTCACATAAAATAAATATTTTTAAATGAGTATATTGGGTAATACAGAGTCACTGTTTGAAGGTGTTGTTTTATGAGAACATATTAAAAACATCATCTAGAAATCTGGGATCACCCAGATCATTGATTCCATTGCATTATTAGACATCTGTATATACTTCAGAGAAGCTGCCACCTTTACAATCTTCACAGTAAATTTAAAAGGATGACGTTAAACTTTGTTTTGTAACTACATTACTATATACCACACTGATGTTTTACCTATCTCGGATTGCCAGGTGTTTCTGAAGTCATAATCCTGTCCACTTTACTATGCCTATACCTATTCCTAATACACTATGTTCACTTATAACAATATCATTTAACTAGTCTGCTACAACACCTTAATGTAACCAACAACAGCAGCTAAAGCTAATTCACTATTAGAAATCTAGGAGTTGCTTAGTGAATGAAAGAGCAGAATATAGAAACTAAAAGCAGACGTAGACAAAAGCAGAGCATTGCAATATGTATGTCTTTAAAGGATCAAACAGTAGGTCAGTGTTCAGATTCCCCAAAACCTTACTAAAGAGTAACTTGTATCTGGTGAAAGAAATGTCTCATCACTTTCTAATTATAAGTAAAAATATGTTTCCTTCTTCAGTAAAAATTAAAAAGATTCAAAGAGATGCAGTAAGAATTATTACTAGGGAACCACCAAAAGAGTGCAGCCTTATTTCTTTCTATTCTTTCTACATGTTATGAGATATACAAAGTCCTGCAAATATTTCCAAACTAATTAAGGTTTCTTGAAAACTTGTTACCAACTACAAGTGAGAATTTGTAAGTTAATACTAATTTCAATTATCTTCTTGGATGGTTCTTGGTCATTCTTGCTACAGAAGGGTCATCACTGGTGACTATTGTGAACTCTGGTGCCTGTGCCTTCTGATTCTGTCTCAGGCTCTTCTTTTTTTACTACAAAGGGAGCATTGGACCACATGATAAACCTCCCTGTACCCCAATTTCATTATGTCTACCATTGGAATATTCATATACACACACATATATCTATATCTACCTATCTATCTATCTAATATATATATATATATATATATATATATATATATATATATATTCTCTAACTCTTTGTTGTAGGTGTTGGTGGTATTGTATGTGTTGTATGTAATGGTCCTAAATTACTTCTCAATGCTAATAAAATTTATATAGATGATAACAGTCATCAATGCTTTAAGTGTCTCCCATGACCAAAGAAAATAAATCATCTCAATCAACCACATAATAAAGATGATTGTCAAGGACCAGGAAATATGATGTTATTTAATATATGTGTATACACACACACACACACACACACACACACACACACACACACACACATGCGCATGCGTGTGTGTTCAATTTCCTCAAAACTTTCTAAAAAGAAACTCTATATCTGGTGAAAGATAGGACTCACCATTTTCTAAGTATAATTACAAATAATACAAACGTATGTAGTGTGATGTATATATATATATGATACATATTAAAATTAAGGAATACTACTGAGATATACAGCTAAATTAAAAGCCATATATGCAACATATATTTATATAAATTTATATATGCACACATATATACATTTTTTTCTATACAGAAATGTATCTTGTCTATAAGAAAGAAAAATGTATTCCTGTAGATGTGGGAATAATATAGGACACATGAAACAAATTTGGACTTTATTTAGAAGTTGACCATGAAGGTCCTTCTGTGTGAATTATTCCCATTACTGTCAACATCTGATTCAGAAGATCGGCACTTGCAGAATCCACAGACTAAAAACAGCACACCTGTTGAGTGGCATAGGCAAAAATATTCTAGATATACTATTTCTGCTTTCACAATTCAGCTTCCTCAAAGTACTACTTTAACTATCTTTAACTATCAGTACTGTATTTCCCTAGGACAAATCTACTATTGGTCAGTTTAACATTCCTATAATATAGCAAATGATAGTTATTGAACCATATAATATACTGTAAAAGCTTTCAAGGATTTGATACTATGAAAATGATGGACTAGTTCAGGTACATATTCAATAAAAGTATAACACATTTCTAAAAATCTAATTCATAGTTTAAGCTCATAGTAATATTCTAACATTTATATGAATCTAGGAGATAGTAGATGTAGCAGTCTCTGATCATGGATTTCCCTCATGTATACATTATCATTTTTATAATTATCAATTTAAGATTCATATATGAATCCTCATACAAAAGCTGCAGAATATAAATAAATATATTCATTCCCTTATACTCTAATATACTTCCAAATGTGACTAAATCTTCTCATATAAACATACCTTATAAACTACATTTCTTTGCTAACATGCTATACAAAATGTAACAAATATAAATCAATGTCAAATAAACTGAATTTATATGGTTACTGTAATAATTGCTACTTTCCTGTGTACAAAATAACAATCAGGCCATAACAATACAAACATAGTTCTGATTCACTTCTATGTTCTAATATTTTTCCATTCAGATGTTTTGTAGGGATTATCTAATATTTAAAATATTAGTTGTACTTCATGTATCACAAAAGTAGTTACCCACCTTGCCTGCTCCATTAGCTCAAGAACTCACATGTTGAATTTCTTGGTGGATTTTTCTGTGGTGGAGAAAGTGATGACCTCTTTCCCTGATGATGACTGCAGTACATAAAGTTGTGAATATACTTTTGAAAACCTATATGAGAACCTTTAAGTATGACCTCAACACTTAATGTACAAAGGTAATTAATTAGACATTCTTACCTGCTCTGAAAATATTTTTGAAGAAAAATAAATATTCCGTGATTTGTACAATTGTGAGTGAAATTGAGTGAAATGAGTGAAACTGACCAAATTTGGGGAAATAAAATTTTTCAATCCCAACTTTAAAGGGAGCAGTAAGCAAAAGATTCACATATAAAAGAAGCTAATATCAGTTATGTGAATTTTTCTCTTTGTAGTATGGGGAGAATAGACTACACATGAAGGATATACAGTAAGTTCCATGTGACTCTCTCCTCTACTTCTATGTAATGATGGACAGGTTCAGATTTCAGATTTACACCATATACACAATAGTGATACACCTCTCCTGAGCAGAGGAAAATGTCTTAAAAAATGCACTCACTGAAAATGGATCTATAGAATACTTTTCTCACCTTTCTTAAATCATACCCCTATATTTCCACAGTTTTATATCAAAGCAATCAAGATTACCAATGAATATATAAGAATATACAAGTGACTCTAAGGTAATTATAAGTTATTTGTTAAAATATTGGATCAAATTCAAATGAGGAAGTCTCTTCTGAAAAGGTTTATGTCCTTGAATAGTCTCTTGGGAGAAAAGACTTAGCTGATACAACAACAAAAGTAGTTAACTGCCAAGTAACGTGGACTTTACTATGAAAAGAACAATTCCAAATGCCTTATCTAAGTACTTCATAACAATTTATGCCTGACAGTGGTGGCACACACTTTTAATCCCAGCACTTGGGAGGCAGAGGCAGGCGGGCTTCTGAGTTCGAGGCCAGCCTGGTCTACAGAGTGAGTTCCAGGACAGCCAGGGCTACACAGAGAAACCCTGTCTGGAAAAACAAAACAAAACAAAACAAAACAAAACAAAACAAAACACGGTACTGATTTGGAAAAGGGGGCACGGGATAGGGGTTTTCTATGGAGGGAAAATGGGGAAAGGGGATGACATCTGAAATGTAAATAAAATATCCAATAAAAAAAAAGAAAAAAGAAAAAACAAAACAAAAACAAACAAACAAATAAACAAAAAACAATTTATGCCAATATGGTAGGATGCCTTTTACTCTGGTTCACATACGACTTGCCTTATCTAAGTATTTTATAACAATAAATTTATAAAATTCATAACAGTTTATTAATAGTCTTACATTGGAATTGTCATAAATTGTTATAAAGTACTTAGATAAGGCAAGACATGTGTGACCCAGTGTAAAGACAAAGGCATCCCTACCCCATTTCCCAGCTACACCTCAGCAGAGCACTGCCTTACTCTACAGTAAAAGAGACTTTATCTAAGAAGATCTAAGGCTTTGAGGAAATTTTAAACTGCAGAATCTGTTGTAGTTGAGATTAAAATTCTTGAAACGACAGCAGCCAGTCATAGTTCTGCACATTTGTTTGTAATAAGACCTTTGAATGGTGCCAGAATCTCTGTGGAGCTGTAGTGAATTTAATCCACTCATTTGACCCCTTATTATAATCAATTACTAGTAAAATAAATGTTTCTGACCAGGAGATACCAATTACCACAGTGCCCAGGCACTTCCTCTGTTGTCCCTATAACTATGTTTGTCACTTGTTCCATTGAGCACAGTTCATTGAGGTTTTATTTGTAAATCATTGTTCTGTTATACAGAAGCCTCATGGATTCCACTAAAAATTCACTATTTCTGCATACATAATATACAGATAAATTAACAACCTCTGACATGTATAACTATGCTTATTGCTGTGCCTCTGTCTCTCACTGGTAAGTTTAAAAAGATACATTCAAGTACATATTTAATATGGGATATTAATGTAGCATGATTAAATTTCTAAAATTCAGTTATTGGTTAAAGATAAAGAAATTACATATTTTCAGGTGTTATCGTGAGTCACATGTTGTCTTGAGTTCAAAGAATTACTGGCATCAGTGGGAGGAGAGGCTCTTGGTCCTGTAAAGGCTTGATAGCCCAGTGTAAGGGAAAGCTAGTGCAGGGAGGCTGGAGTGGGTGGGTGGCTTGGGGAACACCCTCATAGAAACAGGGGGAAGGGATATGGGATAGAGGGTTTTTAGAAGGAAAACAGGGAAAGGAGATAACATTTAAAATGTAAATATCCAATTTTTAAAAAGGCTATAAAAAGTAAGCATTGCTCATAAACAGCATGAGGATTCCATTAAGAATCCCATTTTTGCCATAGTAAGAATGCATTTACACTAGGGTATCTACTTTCAGCAAGAAAAAAAAAGTGTATGGTGGTTTAAGAATCTCACCCAATTAAAGAACTCATCCCCTGAATCATATCAGCATATTCCAGTCTTTTGAAAGCAGCCACCACTGGAATCATGGCAACAGACCATAGCCCAGGAAAACATCCATCTCAGCATGTCCTTTAGCCATCACAAGGGGACCTGGAACTCTTAATTACAATCCTTGTTTTATAACTAGTAACATGTCCAATGAGGAGACAGTCTTACACTATCTATAGTTGAAATTCCATACCACACATTTTGCACAGAAATTTTCATTTCAGAAATTCTTAAGATGTTAAAAGATTCAAAATTGAGTGGTAGTATATTTTAAAAGCTACAGATTTATCAATAGAAAGTTCTAATAATGGATAGTTGCCACACATGAAATGGTCAATGAAATTAGAACCTCAGAACAGAAGATTGTAGACATAAAAATATTGAACCAAAGAGTGTATAAAACTTCCAGCCCATGCCAACAACACAAAAGAATGGAAATAAACCCAACAGAGCTCACGTTCATCATATATTTCAATGGATTACATCTGGACACAATAGCAACCATAGGCCATCACCACCAAGAAGTTTTAAGTACCAGTAAATAAGTATTTAGTAAAAAGTTATTCCATACAAGGAGTGATGGAGATGGTAAGTTTATCAGCAATTAAGTCTATGATCAAGTTTGGAGAGATGTGAGTGGCATAAACAACATGTGGGGGTAGCAGGCAGGAAGAAGTACACTGAGTAACCTAAGGAGTGACTACCAATCTCTGCCTCTGCAATGGTTATAAGGGTCACAGATATCAAAATGAAGGTGAGTAAAACATTATAAATAGTGCTTTTCACAAACAGGATCTTGTGTAAAGCCATTTTGGACAAATTTCATAAAATTATTTCTCTTTCCTATTGACCTTTGTGCAAAGTTTGTTTCAGAGGTAACATTCAGTAGAACAGGACCTGACATAAATTTATGAATATGGTTGTAAGTCCATTGGGACATGGAACACATCTTTATCATAATCTCCTATGGTGGAAATCTGGAGTTAACATTTAACAGATAGTTCTGGTAAAGCCTTTGCTGATAATTCCATTAGACCTAAAATGTGCTAGTTTACCTTCCACAAACAAGAAACTATCTCCAGTCTCAGAGAACCTCTCCACAGTAAACACTAATGAACTTAAACTTCTTTAAAATAGGTTACCCTTAGCATTATATCAAATAAAACACTGAAAGTAATCCCACTTTCCAGAAAAGTACACTCTATGATGAAAAAAAAAAACATATATCAGCTAATATAGGGTCATTAGCTACAGACAGCTGTATTGTGGAAATTATCTGTAAGATAACTGCATCTCCCAAAACAGCAGTTCATTGCTGATGTTGCCCTAGATAAAAATCTAAAAGGCTTATAAATTTCATGGAGCTGTTTTCCAAAAGAGATTTCATTTTACATTTCATTATATATGTAATTAGAAAATTATCTTGGAGATTTAATTTATCTGACTCTGACTGCTAAGTGTTACAAAAGCAGTAATTAAACAATTTCATCTCTGCCTATATACAATTCAGAACACAGTTTTATTCACTATCCTAATTGTGTACAAATACAAACTAATTCAGGTGTTCTACCATGACTGTCACCAACTACTTCAACAATAGCTAGTTAATTATATTTAGTCCAAGAATTACCTGGGTGCTAAAGCTTGAGATAATAGAAGTTGAGAAATGGAGAATTATGGATCTTGGTGTAATTCATAAATCATCCTGAGTATAGAGAGCTCAAATGAAAATTCTGGGTCAATATCTCAAAGAGCATCATAATAAACAGTAAAATCCATGCTCAGTGGAAAAGCCATGAACTGTGTCATTCTCATGCATGTCTCAGGGTACATGTTAAATAAAAGATAAAAAAATATGTAGTCAGGATCTTTTCCAAAGAAGGTGTCTAAAATGTACACGTGCAGCACTGCCTTATCCACTAAGACTATTTTTTCTCTATTCATTTAAAGAATGCAAAACTTTTTTTCCAGTTTTATGATTATTAATTTAAACTGTTTTCAATTGTAATTATGTTGTGATTAATACTATAACAAAATGTGCTTCCAATTTTTTATCAGGTACTAGAGAAATGAACCAGTACTTTTTGACAGAGAAGAGAACAGTTAAATTATAAAGCTGATAAGCCTTAGAAATTATCTAAGACAACATATATATGTTATTTATGTATGTAAATATATATTTATATATCTACTATTTCTGCTTTTACATTTTACCTTCCACAAAGTAGTGCTTCTTTAACTATCAGTGCTGTATTTCAATATGACAAATCCACTATTGTTTAGTTTAACATTACCGTAAGACTGCAAAAATAGTTATTACATTATATGTTATACTGTAAAAATCTTTCAAGAATTTGGAAGTATTAAAATACCGTGCTATTTATATTATGCTTTCAATAAATCTATAACATACTTCTAGAAAAAATAATTTATAATTTAAGATCATAACAGTATGTTAACATTTAATCTAGGTGGCTGGAGATGTAGCAGTCTTTGATCATAAACTTACATCTGTATGTGTCCTAACATCTTGTTAGGTATCAACTTAAGATTCACATGTAAAATCCCATACGAAAGCTACAGAACATAAGTAAATATATTTGTTCTCTAGTATACTTAATATGTGACTAAATTTTCTGTATAAACAGACCTTATAAGCTACATTTCTTTGTTAATATTTCATAAAATGTCGAACACACAAATCAATGTTAAATAAATATATTCAATTTGCATGTTTACTCATGTAACAGATAAATGTTACTTTCCCTTATAAAAAACCAACACCAAACAGGCCATAATACAACATAACAAACATATTTCTGATAATTTTTGTGTTCTAATTATTTCCATGCAGATACCTTTGTAGGTAGTGTCTATTATTTAAAGTATTAGTTGTGCTTCATGTATCTCAAAAATATTTATTCATCTTGCCTGCTTCATTAGCTCAAGAACTCATATAATGGATATCTTAGTGGATTTCTCATTGGTGGGAAAGTAATAACCTCTTTGACTGACAATGACAACAGGAGAAAAAGTTGTTGGTATACTTTATAAAATGTATATAAGGGAATTTAAATATAATAGTAATAGTTAATTACAAACCTAATTGAACACTCTTGCATGTTATGAAAATATTTTTCTAGTAAAATGATACCATAACATGTAAAACTATGAATGAGATGTATCTAATTTGTGGAAATACAAGTTTCCAAACTCTAAGAAAAAGGCACTAAAATTATTTTGAAATCTGAAAGAGGGAAAGAAAATGGGTTTGAAACATCATAGACAAGCAAAAAGAATTAAAAAATAATAAAATTAAAGAGAATGAGACAAATAAGTTGAAACAAAATCAATAACACAGAGTTTGTGGACTCTGTGTTATAAAACCCTTTAAATGGCTTAACAATAGAAACAGAAGAGAAAAAGATACATTACTTAACTGACTTAATTGGGATAGACACATTATCAATTATGATTTTTATGATGCCGATAATTCCTATCTTGGTGATCATAGTGGCTCTCCGTGCCTTCTCAAAGAAGACTTTAGACACAGGTCTTAGAAGAAAAATCATAAAAATTTATTTAAAAAATGTGGAAAATACTAAGATAGTAGAGATACAGGTAATAGAGAAATATGAAAACTGGATATAACCCTTAGAATAAAAATTAGAAAATTACAAATTAATTTAGAAAGGTGCTAAGATAGAGGCACAAGAAATAAGGTTAAAGCCTATAGCATTGTCAATGATTAGGAAAGTCATCCAAAGGTTGTTAGAAAACGTACTTTAGCTCATTCTGCTAGTAAACAACAAATACCATCAGATACTGGAGTGCCCCGGGGATTTGGAGAACGCGGGTAACACCCTGTAGATATACTAGATTTGAGAAAAATGGAAGAAAGTGTCACCTCTTGTGATGTGCACTCACTATATGTGAAGCAGTTATTAAATTCTTTAGCAATTCAAAATAGAGTAATTTCTCATTATAGGAAATATATGACAATATTAGAACCTGGTCCTCAGTTACAATGGCTTTCTTGGCAGAGAAGAGGCTAAGGAGATAGAAAAGAGAAATAAGAAGAAATAAGACCAGAGACACTAATATTTCTTAAGATCAGCCTGGGTGAAGGTCATATGCAGAGGTCCAGATGTAATTTGTATATGATGAGGAAAACTTGGCACTATGTAGCATGGTAGCATTAAGAGACAGGGACAAGGTTGAAGAAACAAAAAAGACTAAACCATTTGCTCAGATTATGCAAGGTCCAAAAGAAACTTTCACTGACTTTTTACCAAGATTGACTCCAGCTATAGATAGAAGGGTTTCAGATAAACAAAATAGGAAAGCAATGATTGAATTTTTTTCAATTTCTTTTTATTAATTAGATATTTTATTTACATTTCGAATGTTATCCTCTTTGTTTTTAAGCCCCCGAAACCCCCTATCCCATCCCCCTCCCCTGCTTCTATGAGTGTGTTCCCCCATCCACCCACCCACTCCCACTTCCCCTCCCTCAAATACCCCTACACTGGAGCATTGAACCTTCACAGGATCATTGATGCCCTACATGGCTATCCTCTGCTACATATGCAGCTGGAGTCATGGGACCCTCCATGTGTATTTCTTGGTTGGTGGTTTAGTCCCTGGGTCCTCTGGGAATTCCGATTATTGATACTGTTGTTCTTCCTATGGAGTTGAAAACCCCTTCAGCTCTTTCAGTTCTTTTTCTAACTTCTCCATTGGGGAGCTTGTGCTCAGTCCAATGGTTGGTTGAGAGCATCTGCCTCTGTATTTGTCAGGCTCTGGCAGAGCCTTACAGAAGACAGCTATATCAGGCTCCTGTCAGAATACACTTTTTGGAATCAACAGTAGTGTCTGGGTTTGGTGACTGTATATGGGATAGATCCCTAGGTGGGGCATTCGCTGAATGACCTTTCCTTCAATCTCTCTCCACACCTTGTCTCTATATTTTCCCCCCATAATTTGTTCTCCCTTCTAAAAAGGACTGAAGCATCCACACTTTGGTCTTGAGCTTCATGGGGTCTATGATTTGTATCTTGAGTATTCTGAGCTTTGGGGCTAATATCCACTTATTAGAGAGTGCATACCGTCTGTGTCCTTTTTTGATTGGGTTACCTCACTCAGAATGATGTTTTCTAGTTTCAACTATTTGCTTGCAAAACTCATGATGCCCTCATTCTTAATAGCTGAATGGTGCTCCATTATGTAAATTAACCACATTTTCTGTACCCATTCTTCCATTGAGGGATATGTGGGTTGTTTCCAGCTTCTGACTATAAAAGATGAGGCCGCTATGAATATAGTGGAGCATGTGCCCTTGTGGCATGATGAGGCATCTTTTGGATATATTCCCAAGAGTGATATAGTTGGGTCTTCATGTGGATCTATTTCCAATTTTCTAAGGGACATTCAGATTTATTTTCAGAGTGTTTGTACAAGTTTGCAATCCCACCAGCAATGGAGGAGTGTCCCTCTTTTTTCACATTCTCTCGAACATGTGCTGTCACCTGAGTTTTTGGCCTTAGCCATTCTGATTGGTACACGGTAGAATCTCAGGGCATTTCCCTGATGACTAAGGACTTTGAACATTTCTTTAAATGCTTCTCATCCATTTGATATTCTTCTGCTGTGGATTCTCTATTTAGTTCTAAACCCCATTTTTTGATTGGGTTGCTTGGGTTTTGGAGCTTACCTTCTTGAGTTCTTTATATATTTTGGATACTAGCCCTCTATCAGATGTGGGATTTAGCGAAGATTGTTTCCCAATCTGTAGGTTGCAAAACTGTTCTATTTACTATGCCCTTTGCCTTACAGAATCTTTTCAGTTGTATGGGTCCCATTTATCAATCCTTGATCTTAGAGCCTGAGCCATTGAACTTCTGTTTATTTCCCACATGATCAGAAGTTCAGGCTCTTTCCACTTTGTCCTTTAATATATTCATTGTATCTGGTTTTATGTTGAGGTCCTTGATCAACTTGGGTTTGAGCTTTGTGCAAGGTGACAAATATGGGTCTATTTTCATTTTTCTACATACCAACAACCAGTTAGACCATTTATTAAAGATGTTTCTTCTTGTCCATTGTATATTTTTGGCTTCTTTGTCAAAAATCAAGTGTCCATAAGTGTGTGGTTTATTTCTAGGTCTTCAATTCTATTCCACTGATCAACCTGTCTGTCTCTGTACCAATATCATGCCATTTTTATCACTATTGCTCTGTAGTATAGCTTGAGGTCAGGGATAGTGATTCCCCCAGAAGTCCTTTTATTGCTAAGAATTATTTTCACTATCCTGTTTTTTTTCCATATGAAATTGAGAATTGCTTTTTCCATATCTGTGAAGAATTGAGTTGGGATTTTGATGGGAAATGCATTGAATATGTAGATTGCTTTGGTAGAATGGCCATTTTTACTATAACAATCTTGCCAATCCATGAGTATAGGAGATCTTTGCATCTTCTGAGGTCTTCTTTGATTTCTTTCTTTGAAAGGCTTGAAGTTCTTGCCATACAGATTTTTCACTTATTTAATTAGAGTTACCCCTAAGGTATTTATTAATATTTGTGACTATTGTGAAGGGTATTGATTTCTTAATTTCTTTCTCAGTCCATTTATTATTTGTATAAAGGAAGGCTACTGCTTTGTTTGAGTTATTTTATATTCAACCACTTTGCTAAAGTTGTTTAGGAGATGTGGAAGTTCTCTGGTAGAATTTTTGGGGTTGCTTATGTATACTATCATAGCATCCACAAATAGTTATATGTTGACTTCCTCCATTCCAATTTGTATCCAATTTGATTTTGTTTATACAGTGAATTATGTTAATGAATTTTTGAATTTTGAACCAATCTTGCATCCCTGGAATGAAGCCTACTTGATCATGGTGAGAGATGGTTTTGGTGTATTCTTGGATTCAGTTTGCTATAACTGTATTGAGTATATTTGCATCGATATTCATAAGGGAAATTGGTCTGAAGTTCTCTTTCTTTGTTGGGTCTCTGTGTGGTTTCTGTATCAGAGTAATTGTGGCTTTATAGAATTAATTAGGCAGTGTTGCTTATGTTTGTATTTTATGGAATATCTTGAGGAGTGTTGGTATTAGCTCTTCCTGTAGAATTCTGCACTAAAGCCATCTGGCCCTGAACTTTTTGTGTTTGGGAGATTGGAATGACTTCTATTTCCTTAGGGGATATGAGCCTGTTTAGATAGTTTACTTGCTCTTTATTTAACTTTAGTATGTGGTATCTGTCTAGAAAATCACCCATTTCATTTAAGTTTTCTAATTTTGTTGAATATAAGCTTTTGTAATAGGATCTGATGGGTTGTTTTTTGTTTGTTTGTTTTTGTTTTTGTTTTTGTTTGGTTTGGGGGTTTGTTTGTTTGTTTGTTTTAATTTCCTCAGGTTCTATTGTTATGTCTTCCCCTTCATTTCTTATTTTGTTAATTTGGACACTGTCTCTGGACTCCTTAGTTTGGCTAGGGGTTTATCTTGCTGATTTTCTCAAAGAATCAGCTTTTGGTTTTATTGATTCTTTGTATCTTTCTCTTTGTTTCTATTTGGCTGATGTTGGCCCTGAGTTTAACTATTTTCTGCCTTCTGCTCCTCTTGGGTGTGTTTGCTTTTTTTTGTTCTAGGACTTTCAGGTATCTGTTAGATTGCTAGTGTAGGATATCTCTCATTTCTTTATGAAGGCATTCAGTGCTATGAATTTTCCTCTAAGCACTGCTTTCATTGTATATCATAAATTTTGGTATGTTGTGCCTTCGTTTTCATTGAATTCTGGTAAGTCTTTAATTTTTTCATTATTTCTTCTGTGACCCAGAGATAGAGTTGAGAGTTACTCAGTTTTCATGAATGTGTAGGCTTTCTGGTCTTTCTGCTGTTGTTGAAGTCCATCTTTAATCCATGGTGGTCTGATAGGATTCAGACTTGTACTTTCTTGTATCTATTAAAGCTTGCTTTGTGTCCAATTATATGGCCCATTTTGGAGACGGTCCCATGAGTTATTGAGAAGAAGTTATATTCTATATTGTGTTTGGGCGAAATATTCTATAGATGTCTGTTGGGTCCATTTGACTCATGATTTCTGTTAGTTTCATTATTTCCCTGTTTAGTTTGATCTGGATCACCCATCAGTTGGTGAGAGTGGAGTGTTGAAATCTCCCACTATTAATGTATAGGGTTTGATGTGTCAGTTAAGCTGTAGCAATGTTTCTTTTTAAAATGTGAGTGTCCGCTTCTGGGGCATAGATTCTCAGATTTAAGATGTCATCTTGTTGGATATTTCTTTTGATGAGTATGACAGGTCCTTCCATATCTCTTTTGATTACTTTAGGTTCAATGTCTGTTTTATTATATACTGTAAGAGCAGATCTATATGTTTCACATAGAGTTGAAAATCCAAAGAAGGTGTGTAGAGAAGTGGCTGGAGAATGGATGTCTACCTGGGATAGCAGGCTGCTTAGGGCAGCTTGGTATGCCCAGAAGACTCAGCAAGCAGGGAAGATGGGTGGGGAAAGGGAAGCTTATCTGTATGGTTCAGGATCGGCAGGTCTAATAACGGTGGGAGGAGAGGTGGTAGAGGAATACAAATCCCCCTGGAATAGCAGGATGGAGTTAGAAACTTTACATCTGGCATTTTCTTTGTCTGACATACAGATTTCTTCTATGATATCATCTATGCCTGAGATTCTCTTCCATCTCTTGTATTCTGTTGGTGATAATTCTGTCTGCAGTTGCAGTTCTCTTTCCTAGGTTTTGCATCTCCAGAGTTGCCTCCATTTGTGCTTTTTTTATTGCTTCTATTTCCATTTTTAGGTCTTGGGACATTATATTCATTTCCTTCAGACATATCTCTAGGACTGGTATGTGAGGTGCATATCCTCCATTGCAGGTAATGTTTGGACCTTCAGGAATATGGGTGGTCAGAGCTCATGGATGCTGGGTTTGATGGGTTCTCAGCAGGTGTATCTGAATTCAGGGGTGGTCTCACCTATGTGTCCTGTGTTGGAGAAGACATTCTGGGAGGCAGATGTACCTGTGTGTTGGGGCATAGTGTAACAATTCAGATTTCCAGTAAGGACCAGAAGGAAGATAGGGAGCTCTTATTGGGGGGTAGCTTGATTTTTGACTGATTTATATCAAGAAATCCTCCATACAGATACATCTTACATGCCTCCTCAGGACTTTGTGGCATGTTACTTTATGATTAATAACTTGTTCAGTGAGAAGACTTTTTTCTTTTTTTCTCTCATTAAAACGAGTTTCCATAGACACTATATTCTAATTACAGTTTTCCCTCCCTCTACTCCTAGTTCTTCTCAACCTCTGATCCCAATGAATATCTACTGCCTTTGTGTCTCTCATTAAGAAACAAAAAGCAATCTAAGGGATAAATATAAAATACAATACAATAAGAGTATTTTAAAATAAGGGAAAAAAAAACATCTAGAAGGAAAAGAGCCTAAGAGAAAGTACAAGAATCAGAAACCCACTCATCCATACACTCAGGAATCCCATAAAAAGGCAAAATTGGAAGCCATAATATACATGAAGAACCTATAGAATAAAATAATAAACAGTAAAAGTAAAACTTAAAAGAAAAAAATCTCTGATGTGAAATTATGAAGCAAGAAACCTCCAAAGATATCACTGAGTTTGTTTTCTATTGACCATCTACACTTTGGTCTTCTTTAAGTGCTTTTCAACCATTCAAGATTCCTCAATTGAGAATTCTTTGATTAGCTCTATACCCCATTTTTAGTAGAGTTATTTGGTTATCTAAAGTCTAACTTCATGAGTTCTTTGGATATTTTTGGATATTAGCCCTTTATCAGATGTAGGGTTGCTAAAGATCTTTTCCTAATCTGTTTTATCTTATTGACAGTTTCCTTTACTTTACAAAAGCTTTTCAATTTTATGAGGTCTCATTTGTCAATTGTTGATCTTAGAGCATGAGCCATTGGTGATCTGTTCAGGAAATTTTCCCCTGTGCCAATGTGTTTGAGGTTCTTTCCCACTTTGTCTTCTACTAGATTCATCATATCTGGTTTTATGTGGAAGTCCTTGATTCACTTAGACTTGAGATTTGTACAAGAAGATAAGAATGGATCAATTTGCATTCATCTACATGCTGACTACCAGTTGAGCCAGCACCATTTTTTTTGAAAATGCTGTCAACCACTGGATGGTTTTGGCTTCTTTATCAAAGATCAAGTTACCATAAATGTATGGGTTTATTTCTGGATCTTCAATTCTATTCCATTGATCTATGTGCCTGTCTCTGTACCAATACCGTATGTTTTTTTTTATCACTATTGCTCTGTAGTAAAGCTTAAGGTCATGGCTGGTGATTCACCCAGAAGTTCTCTTATTGTTGAGAATGGTTTTTGCTATCCTGGGTTTTTTGTTATTCCAGATGAATTTGAGAATTGCCCTTTCTATCTCTGTGAAGAATTGAGTTGGAATTTTGATGGGGATTGCCTTGAATCTGTAGATTGCTTTTTGCAAGATGGCTATTTTTACTGTTCATCCTGCTGATCAATGAGTATAGGAGATCTTTGCATCTTCTGAGGTCTTTGATTTCTTTCTTCAGAGACTTGAAATTCATGCCATACAGATTTCTCACTTGCTTGGTTACAGTCTCACCAAGATAGTTTATATTATTTGTGACTATTGTGAAGGGCGTTATTTCCCTAATTTCTTTTTCAGCCCTTTTATCTTTTGAGTAAAAGAAGACTACTGATTTGTTAGATTTCATTTTATATACAGTCACTTTGCTAAAATTGTTTATAAGTTGAAAGAGTTCTCTAGTGGATTTTTGAGGGTTGCTTATGTATACTATCATATTACCCATAAATAGTTATATGTTATTTCCTCCATTCCAATTTGTATCCCTTTTATCTCCTTTTATTGCCTAATTGCTCTGGCTAGAACTTAAAGTACTATATTAATAGATAGGGGCAGAGTAGGCAACCTTGTCTTGTCCCTGATTTTAGTGGAATTGCTTCAAGTTTCTCTCCATTTAGTTTGATGTTGGCTATTGGTTTGCTGTATATTGCTTTTATGATGTTTATGTATGGACTTTGACTTTCTGATCGCTCTAATTCTTTTAACATGAAGTTGTGTTGTATTTTGTCAAAGGTTCCTTCAGTACCTAAAGAGATGATCATGTGTTTATTTTCGTTGAGATTGTTTATATAGTGTATTACGTTGATGGATTTCCATATATTGAACTACTCCTGCATCCCTGAGATGAAGCGTACTTGATAATGGTGAATGATTGTTTTGATATGTTCTTGGATTCAGTTTGTGAGTATATTATTGAGTATTTTTGCATTAATATTCATAAGGAAAATTGGTCTGAAGTTCTCTTTCTTTTTGGGGTCTTTTTGTGATTTAGGTATCAGTGTAACTGCTTTCATAGAATGTATTGAGTAGTATTCCTTCTGTTTCTATTTTGTGAAATAGTTTGAGAAGTGTTGGTATTAGGTCTTCATTGAAGGTCTGATAGAATTCTGCACTAAAGCCATCTGGTCCTGGGCATTTTCTGGTTGGTTGAAATTGGTTGACTTTTAATGACTGATTCTATTACAGTAGGGGTTACAGAACTGTTTAAATGGTTTATCTGGAGGACCAGATTTAAATTTTGTATCTGGTATCTGTCTAGAATATCCTCTATTTCATCTAGATTTTCCAGTTTTGTTGAGTATAGACTTTTGTAGTAGTACCTGATGATGCTTTTAATTTCCTCAGTTTCTCTAGTATATCTCTCTTTTCATTTCTAACTTTGTCAATTTGAATACTCTCTCTATGCCCTGTAGTTAGTTTGGCTAAGGGTTTATCTATCTTGTTGAGTTTCTGAAAGAACCATCTCTTAGTTTTGTTAATTCTTTGTATAGTTCTTTGTGTCTACTTGGTTGCTTTCAGCCCTGAGTTGGATTATTCCATGCTGTCTACTCCTCTTGGTTACATTTGCTTCCTTTTTTCCAGAGCCTTCAGATGTGCTATTAAGTTGTTATTGTACAATCTTTTCAATTTCTTTATGTAGATACTCAAAGCTATGAGTTTTCTTCTTAGTATTGCTTTTGTTATGTCTCATAAGTTTGGGTATGTTGTATCTTCACTTTAATTAAATTCTAGAAAGTCTTTAATTTCTTTATTTCTTCCCTGACCAAGTTATCATTGAGTAGAGAATTGTTCATTTTCTGTGTAATACATACATGGGATTCATTCAATGTTCTTGTTTATATTGAGGCTTGTTTTGTGTCCAATTATATGGTAAATTTTGGAGAAGGTACCATGAGGTGCTGGGAAGAAGGTATATTTACTTTTAGGGTAAAATGTTCTGTAGATATCTGTTAAATCCATTTGGTTTGCTTTACATATTTATTTCTGTACCAGTTACCTCATCTGACCCTCACTTTTTGAGGTTATCCAGTGGCTGCAAATTTCTGCATTACTAGATTCATAATAAATTCTTATTTTGTCTCTATTGTCTAAGGTTTATTCTTAAACTTATGTATATGTGTAAGTGTGATTCACTGCATTTATGTGTGCCATGAGTATTCAGGTACCCTCAGAAACTCAAGGGCATCAGATTCCCTTAAGTTATATTTAAACATTTGCATGCCTACTTCCTTGTGTGCTAGGAACCAAACATTCATACACTAAAAAACACTTAGCATTTTCTTAACTGATTTGTCCTCTCTCCACAGTTCAGTTATTTAGTAAAGTTTAGTATAGTTATTTAAACAAATGCTTTTAAGAAGATATAACATCTTTACGTTTTGTAAACAGGTAGGTTGTAAATTGTGGAGAAAATATACACTGAGAATTGCAGTAGAGAACAGTTGACTGTGTTGTTAAATATAGTTCTTTCTGATTATACTAAAATGCAAATAATGTATAACACCCAAGATCAGCACAATAAAAAGAATACTCTATATTCACAATAAGAAGATGTAGATCTGGATCACTTTATAAATGAAATTACAAATATGCCTCAGGAGTTACATCAAAAATGTATGAGATTAAACAAGGCAATTCTAGAACCCAGTGTACAAAAACTATGTACACAACTATCTGGACAGCCCTGCTTCTTTCTGTTTAACTAACAATTTCCTTTGCCATACAAAAGATTTTGCACCCACAGCAGGAAGCCTAAAATGGTATTTCCTCGCATATTTCTTGAGTCATACAAAAATCTTTGAGCTTTCGATCTTCCACATAATTTACATGTAGTGTAAATGAAATGTAATAACTATTGTGAGCAAATAGTGACTCATATTTTCCATTAAATAATACCTAGGAAAGACAAAGATACTTGAAGATAACCTAAGACAATGGTAAATATGTGGACTCTGGATCTAGAACGATTGTTACAAAATGATTTGTGTGCCATGAATTTTATTTACTATCCGAAATTAATGAAAACCTCAAAATATATTCTAATGATACATAAATGTGATGTTAAGCTTATTAAGTTTGTGGAAAAACAGGAATGGCATCAGAAAGGAACAGAAACTACTTTCAGTAATTTTCAGAATAAGTACTCCCCTCTAAACTTAGAAGTAAGCAACATATACTACAGGGCAGTATGATTAATACAATATTTCTAAATGATGAAAGTTATAATCACAGGTTCATCTATAACTCCAGACATGTTCTATATAAAGTTCTACTTGTCTCATATAGTGAATGGACATAAAGCTCTAGGTAATACAACTCATCCATAGTGGGAGTGATACTAAAATAGTAGATTTGGCTATGTTTGCAAAGAAGCAATCAATATACAAAATGCTACATGTGACATATTAAAAAGTATCTTCTTAAAAAAAAGTATCTTCTTTATTGTAGCAATCTCTATTATGGATTGTATATTTATCATAATATCACACTGTAGACTTTATTATTATTATTATTATTATTATTATTATTATTATTATTATTATTAAAATCAAGGATACAAAGGAAACTATATCAAAGCATAGATTTAACTGTACGTAATGTTCCATACTGAATTAAAATAATATTACCTCACTTTGTGAGGTTTGTGATCTCCCAGAATAAATGAAGACTGACAAGAAATTTAGTAGTATTTTGTTTTTTACAGAAATTACAAAATAAAATTTTGATTATACCAAAATAAAATGCTTTTAAGTATTTAAGTAAAATGTTGAAGTAGAATGTAACTTTTAGTAAACTTGGTATTTACACATATTAGTTCATTGATAAAATCTTTACCAATATGAAGACAAGATGAGAGATACCGATTATTGGAAAATATAAATAAATGTATTGGTAATGAATATTGTAGAAATATGTGTACACTTCAACTTAGCTTGTTCTTCAAGAACATTTGAGATTTATTTGCAGCAGCATGTGATCACTTAAAACTGTTGTCTGCTGGTGTCATCAACTAGGCAGTGTTTCACAGCTATCCAAATATTTAAAAATAAAATATCAGGGACCTTGAAGCAAAGAAAGGGAGCACTCATAATTAATGTGTATAATATAGACACACAAGTCCACTATAGTCATTCATCAGTGAACAATTGCTATCTCAAGTCTTTTTTTTTTCTTATGAGTATAGATGATTAAAAATTTTCCACACTGACATTTTTCTAATCTCACTTCAGTGCTACCTGAAAAAATAAAGTTCAAGGTGAATTTGTTTTATTGTTACTTATAACATGAAAGAGTTCCATAACTATTTTCATCTTGTAATTATTCTCTAGGCTATGCCATCAAGGGCTAAAGCTCATGTTGATCATAATCTCAACTGGAAATGTATTCTTCACTTTCAATGACTTTGTAAAATATCAACATGTCTACGTGAGGAAAGCATAGCACCCCTTGTTAGAATTTATTTCTGATTTTTCAATGTACAGTTAATAATATTCAGTGAGAAAACAATTTTCTTCTATGCTAGAGTTTTACACCAAATCTTTTTAATAGAATTTTTCATCTCTGAATTTCTCAAGGTATATATCAAAGGATTCAGCATGGGGCTAACAACTGTATAAAACACAGCAATGTATTTATCAACTGGAAAGTTGGAGACAGGTCTAGCATATATAAAAATACATGGAGCAAAAAAGCAGACAACCACCATGATATGAGAGCTGCAGGTAGACAGGGCCTTGTGCCTCCCTTCTTTACTGTGAGTCTTAAGGGAATTTAGAATGATTCCATAGGAGACTAAGAGAAAGGTGAAAATCCCCACACAGATTACTCCACCATTGGCAATGACAGTGATCCCAAGAAAGTAGGTGTCAGTGCATGCAAGTCCCAGTAATGGATTCATGTCACACATGAAATGATCAATGACATTGGGACCACAAAAA
>JANHMN010000446.1:0-20582 GCA_030674055.1 Rhabdomys pumilio
GTGGTGTGTGGTGTGTGGTGTGTGGTGTGTGGTGTGTGGTGTGTGGTTTGTGGTGTGTGGTGTGTGGTGTGTAGTATGTGTGTGACAGTTTTTCCAGGATGGTTTTACAGAGACAGGTGATAAAGAGAATGAGTTAGACACAGGTGAAGACAGAATGAGCCAGAGAATGAAGCCGGAAGATTAGAGCATACTGTCAAAGTTAGTTTGAGGCCAGGCAGAGCAATTCAATCAGAATCAGAGAGAATCATGATTGAATCAGTCAGCTTTGAAGATTAAATTGTATGGAGGCTAGAAGCTTCCAGACTTAGGTTTAGGAATAGTTAGAGAAGGAAATGCTCTGGTCTCAGCCCAAGCCATGTATTTGCACATCCTGGGTACATCTCATCACTTCATCTGAGGAAATAAAAGTGACATTTCTAAGAAATGAACTTTTTCTTCCTAAGCTTTGTTCAAACTGCAAATTTTTCAGCAAAAAGCAAGCACTTGTTTTCTACATAATTATTTTGGGATGTTCTTAATAGGCTTTTTCTCTCTCTTGGTGACACAGATATAGGACAGAGTAGACCAGATTAAAAGTAGATAAAGGCTGTTTATTAGGAGGCAGTTCTTAGGTGGGTTCACTGATCTCAGAAGAGGATCCCAGTGGAGGGGTTCATCTGGGATAAAGCGTGGGGTGAGTTTCATTAGTGAAGGGGCAATTTGACATTTTGTGGCCCACTTGCCTCTTGCCATGGAATGATATAGCAAGAACAAGCAGTGCTTCTATCTTAGGCCTTCTAGCTGTCTAGAACTATGAGAAATACTTTGTTTCATCCTTTATGAGTTACTGAATCTCAGACATTCTAACAGCATAAACTAGAAACCCCAGGCGAATGTTCTGTTGAGAATGCTTAAAGCTGGAAGACATTTATGCTTCCGTTATTGGTGGAGCTTTACTGAAGAGTACCAGAAAGGAACCAGACTGGTTTCCTTCAGCCCGACTTTTGTAACACAATCTCTGTGACTAACAGCCTGGTGCATCATTGAGCTTGGCTTGTTCTAATCACCCCAGTCTTTTCCCACAGAAGCAATGGAAGGACATTGCCATGGAGAGACTGGGATGCTGGAAACTTCTCCATCTAACATGCTGAGCTGTTACTTCTACTCTGAGTTGTAAGAGCCTTCAAGTTTAGTAAAGGGGACCCACTGTAACATCCTTCAGTGCGGTAACCTCTGTATCATTTGATAGGTATTTGTTCCCAGTTTAGTTAGAATCCTTTTGGAGTATTGGAGTGTTAGATATAGTCACCTGGATGTCAATAGTTAATTTCCATTTAATGCATTACAAACTGTGTGACCACATTTTCAAAATGTTAGTGGCAAATGTAATGAGATAGTGGGATAAAATGCTTTATTTATTTTATTTTTTTATCAGCAAGTTCTTTTTTTTATTATTTGATATTTTACTTATTTACATTTCAGATGTTATCCCCTCTCCCCATCCTCCCCATTAACCCCTATCCCATCCCTCCTCCTCCATTTTTTAATTTTATACTGTTTAAATTACATTCAGGTATTAAGATCAGTTCTAGGTTGAGGAACTAGCAATACAATAGATGCAACTAGTCAAGGAACAAGCAGGACAATAAACCCAGATAGTCAAAGAACACGCAGGACAATAAACAGAGTCCCTGATCACTCCTGTGGTCACTAGTTCTAAGGGCTTATTGGAATGACCAAAATATCTGAGCCTATTTCCCTGTCCTAGCCCAAAGTCATTCATGAGTGATAAAATGCTTTATTATTAAAAATAATGTATGTTGACATTAAATAAAACACATTCAGTTCTATGTTAACTGAAAAGGTGAATAAAACTACATCATTTTTCTTCTCATACTGGACAACAGTATTTTCTGTAGTGTTTTTTCTGCCCTTCACACATGGAGATGAAATAGGAATTTGTTAGACTTTCTCTTACTTTTTCGGAATTAAATCAATGAATAATTTTGATACTTTGTGCATCAGAACCTTGATCTCAATAGTCACTTATTGTTCTAACGGATGACACTCTGTATCAATGTCAAAAGGACTGTGAAAGTGCATGCTTGAAAAAAGAGCCACATAATAATCCATGTGTATATGTGCACATATATACACACTGAATACTGAGATTAACCCAGAATTTTATATTCTCTCTATTGGTAAATACTAACAAGATGCACTTTGGAGACATTTTTTTATATTAACTTTTGTTCTAGTTCTACTACTTAAGTTTATTCAAATAGCAAAATATGCAGCCAATTAAGATGTGGTAACTTCTATAAATGTAGAATACTGAGAGTCCCATGAAGGGACCTCTGGCTTGATCTTGGAGAAATCAAAGAAATTTCTTTCTGTAGATACATTTTCAGTTGAGTCCTAAGAATGTAAAAGTGGGACTGATTTGGTGCCTTGTCTACCGAGAAAACATTGATTGACAGTCTTCCTTGCTAGACACTGTGGCGATTTCTCCTGAAACAAAACCACAAACATGTGCTAGCACTGATCAGTGAAGAAAGAGATAAGAACAGATAAACAATAAAATAAGACTGTGAATGGAGTTGGGGAGTTTTGCTTACTGCCTCATTGTAGTAGACATAGGATGTTGAAAAAATGTAATTCAGATGACATCAGTATGGTTTGTTATCAGGATGACAAGCTTTAAGACCTCAGTATACTTAACAGGTAGGAGCTCCTAGCTTGTCTTTGATTAAAAAAAAAAAAGTACTGAAAAAGGTGACAGAGCTAAATTGGCTTTCCCTGGCATTAAATCCTACCTGGCATTAAATCAGTGGGAATCAGACAGATGCAACTTAGGAGACTATTGGAGGAACTCAGGAAAGAGGTCACACGTGCCAGAACTGGCACAGCAGAAGAATGGCAAACATAATTTGATTGATTGATTGATTGATTGATTGATTTGATGATGAGAGATGTGGTGGCTTGAATAGTTATGGCCTCCATAGACTCATGTGTTTGAATGTTTAACCCATAGGAAGTGGCACTATTAGGAGGTGTGGCCTGGTTGGAAAAGGTATGTCACTGTAGGGGAGGGCTTTAATGTCTTCTATACTCAAGCTATGCATAATCTCCTTTTGCTGCATGTAGATCAAGATTTAGAACTCTCAGTTCCCTTCTCCAGCACCATGTTTACCTGCATGCCACCATGTCTCCTGCCCATGATGACAATAGACTAAATCTCAGAAACTGTGAGCTAGCCTCTATTAAATGTTTTCTTCACAAGTGTTGTAGTCATGGTGTCTCTTCACAGCAATAGAACCCTAACTAAGACATGGGAGAAGGATAAATAAGTATAATTATATATATCATTGAGATTTCATAGTGTGTGGAAGATAAGGTATGTACACCAAACACAGTTTGGAAGGAAAGTCACAGATCTGTTAACATTTTCAGATAAATGTTATCAACTTAGAAGTTAGATTTAAGAGTCTGATTATTATAATTAATGCAACGGAAAAATGCAGGCAAAGAAGACAGATGAGAAATGGTAGTACATTGGTAAGGCTATTCAAGGAGGGTAAATAAGATGAGAAGAAAAAAGAGACAAGGATAGACTCTTTCAAAAGTTTCAGAGCTTCAAAAGAGATACAAGGAAGATGACCTGAAGAAGATGCTGGGACGAAATAGCCAAAGAAGGGTTAGCTAGCAGAGGAAAGCTAGGGGAAAAAACAGTTTCATGGAATAGCACCTATGAAAAGCAAAGTGCTTTAAGGAGAATAAAATAAGAATATTATAATCCAGAGAAATGAAATAAAAGGACACTGGAAACTACAAGAGACTGGTCTTTCTAGGTTTGTTAGTCTTTGCTGATTATAGTAAAAGAATTCTCTTCAGTAGAGGGAAAGAGATATCTCACTTTGGATCAACGAGTATGCAAGGTACAAAGCCTAGACTCTGAAAATAAATTTCCTTCAAGGAAAAGCTGTTAGTGAGCAGAAGAGCATGTTTAGATTGGGGTGTTTATGGAATGTTTGTATAATTAAAGAAGACCCTTAAAACTTAGTGATGCTGGTCATAGGTAACTCACCAATTAGAAGAAGCCAGGGAGAAGGGAGGCTAATGATGAAGGAAGAATGGGGACTCATGAGTAAATATTCTGGAAAGGCCTGTGACTGGAAAGAGAAGTAGATCAGTGATTCTTTTCTGTACTTCCTACCCTCTGCTGTCTTTGGCCACTGCACCAAGAAGTATATGTGCTCTCTGAATATATGATCCCTATATGCTCTAATCTCTGTATTAATATTGAATTCAAAGAAACAGTGTAGTTTGATGTGGAAACTTGAGAATTCCTTGGAAAGTCAGTTGTGGTGGATGGTGTTTTGCTGGGTCATACACGAAGGAACATTTCACTGAAACAGGCACAGATGAAAGGCTAAGGCTAAACTTTCCTGTGAAGGAAAGTTTTGCTGAAGCAGACACAGTTGAAAGGATGTTCTGCTAAAGCAAGCATGTGAAAGGATATGTAATGAAGGATTTTTTTTGCTAACTACACGCATGTATTGCTCTGCCTTACATTGCATTGTTGAGCTCCATTTGTCGGGACTCTATAGAGAGAAATGCACCAAAAACTTCTTGTCATTTGGTGCAGTTTGTGGCCATTTCTGCAGACTCAGGCAGATTGGCAGAGTGACATCAGCTGAGACAAACTCACATACCGAGGCAAGACACATGGTGAGGTAAAACCTGTGGGCATGGGATGTTTGGAGGGAGTATAAATAGGATTCCATGGACTGTGAGAAGGGCTTGTAGAGCTAGCTGTAAGATGTTTGCTGGTCCTTCATCTTTGCTTTGCTGAGAGATCTACAGCTGAGAACTTTCCCTGGCATCCCTGCTGGTCCAAATGCCTCTTGCTGACTCCTGCTGATTCTGCTGGGACCTGGCTGTCACTGCTAAGTCGTGCCACTGCTGCTGATTCATGTTTGCTATCCTAACTTTACTGAACTGCACTGCTGGTGTACTGTGAAGTGTCTGTGTGTGGATTGAGCTGCCGCTGACCTGGGAACTGAACTGTCCATTTCCTGACAATGCAGATGGGATTTGCTTCAAAGAACCATTTCTAAAGTCTACGACTTCCCCATATCCATTCTCTGGTGGGTAGTGGACTAGTAGAGAGGTTAAAGCATTTAAGAATCATTATTAAAAGTAGACTTTGAAAAAACAAAATTATAGTAGTTAAAAAAGAAAAAATTTAAAATATTTGATTTAACATATATGTCCCTCTAATAAATATGGGAAACAAGGCAAGGCTAGTCATAATTTTAAGCAAACTTTTTAAAATCTCTCTTTTGATGTCTCTCATGCTTATTTAAAAAATGCATATCCATAATTTCTATATATTTTTCATAGTGTACTACTGCAAACTAGAAGCACTAATGTTCCTTGGTCAACTTTTCTTGCTCCCTAAAGTCGAACATTTCTGAAAGGGGCAAAACGGAGATCAGGGAGTAAAGTTGCATTGCATTTGGGATTTTTTTGTCTTTTCATAAATAGATTTCATCTACTCTTGTCACACACAAGTGAGATTATGACTATATTGACCTCATTCACATAACAATCTCTTCCCTTTCACTATGTGCTCCATAACATGGTGCTGTAAAACTTAAATTGCACAATAAAATCTATTTAAAATTAAAAAATCTACTGTAGCTATGGTACTTTCCAAAAGGAGAGAAAAGTAGCCAGAAATGACTGACTACCAGATAAAAGAGAACAAGGGCCATGTGGAGGTGGCAGAAAATAAAGCTAAAGGATGAATCTTAGCTCTCGCAAACCTCACTACTCATCAAAAGCATTTGGGCAGCATATTGAAACTCCAAGTGAAACCCAGGGTTTTGCAGCCCTAAGGTGGGGTATAAAAATTTGCATAACTAAGTTTTTAGGACAAATTGGCTTAAGGACTTCACTTGGAAAAATCACTTCAACCAACTAGCATAATGTGTAGTAAATCAGACTTAGGATCAATGGATAAATATTACTAAGACCTTGTACGAAGCATGGATTTTATTAAAGGTTTTTAAAAGGTTTGAATACTTGGGGATATAAAGCAAGACTTTCTTGATGCTTGGCTACTGGCCTAGGGTACTGAACTCCTCATGGGAACTTGACTGGAACTATAATTTGATGAAGAGACCCATAGAGAGTAATGGATGTGTGTTAACGATGGGATCTTAGGCATCCAAAGACAGTTGGGACAAAAGTGGTTACAAATAAGGAAAACGAGTCAATGCAGTAAAAAATTAATATAACAATTTTTTCTAAAGGATCTCAGAAGTTTTATAAATTTTTTCAGGTTCAGTCTTATAGCTTTACTTTTCCCCCAAAGTCCTTTATGTGAGTGCTTTTCTTGGTCTACAATGAACTGATGTGTATGTGCTTGTAAATACTCATTCAGAATAGTGCAGGATTCTAATGACTATGATAACTTTATCCAGTACTGAAATCCCTTAATGAACTTTTTAATTTTTGTAATTATGTATAATATCAGTGTGTGAAATCTGAGCTATGCATTCCTAGGTCAGACTTAAAACACTAAACTTTGTATTGTTGAGTGAATAAATAAAGGTTATGCTTAAGATATCCTTTAAGAACTCCTTAAAGTAAAATTTATGGTATTATATTCTACAGAAAACATTGATTCATATTCAGGTAAAAAGATGCCAATGTGTGGAAGAAATAAGTATTTTCATAAATTCCAACATAATTTTAGCATAGACAGAAAATCAAGTTCCATTTCCCTTAAGCTTGTCCTTTGTAAGTAAATAAAATTTACAGTTACTCATCATGTTTGTTGTGTTTATTGCCACACAGTTGAGCAAGTTAGGATGTGAGGAAATATCAGCATTTGTGAGAAGGCAAAAACAACTGACACATAATCACCTAGACTTTGGACAAACCTCTGAAATGGAAGCCAATATAGCAATGAAATCACAATGAAATTATAAATTTATGGAGGAAAAGCTGGGAGGTTAATTTTACCCTTTAAAACTTCAATGAAGCACAAAATTCAGGGGGAAAACTAATAATTATGACTAAGAATTGTAAGATTTGGAACATCAACTCAGCAAATGAAGACATTACCACATGGCAGACATTAGCCAATAAAAGGCATCCAATCACTCCAAAATGAGCCCATCAGGCGGAATGTGAGCACTGCGGATTTCCAGAGACATGGTGCGTTTATTAAAAGAATCCATTTATTGCTTTCTGCCACTGATCTCACCCAGTCCACACTCAATAAGCTTAGACAATTCCTTGCAGTTTGAGGGAGGTACAGAAGAAGATTAAAGCAAGTCAAATAGACCTCCTAACTGGAATGAGCTTATAGTTTAGTCAGAATGTGTGATGAGAGGGGAAAACAGATGAGCAGAAGAGAGACAGCAAAGATAGAAACCTCTGATAAGCCAAAGGGTGAGAGAGATGGAGAAGGCACTACAGGGAGGATCATCCAGGAGTAGAAATTAAGCAAAGACTTGTATTTGCTCAATATCCTTTGTTTATCTCTTAAAACTGTTCAAGTACATACTCTGTCATGAATGGGAAAATGCCACCCCAACTTTTCCCAATTTGATATCCCAATTTGATATAACATATTTTATTATGTAGGTCAAAGCAAAGCCTAACAATTTATATCTCAATGGCTTGATCACACAGCACTCAGTGTAGATCTCAATGAGTAGGGATCATACACCACTCTACAGACTGCCTTATATGCTAGTGGCTTAAAATAAGGACAGTTATTTCCCACTTATATGAAGTTATTGCAAGTGGCTATATCAATTATCCTACATGCATCATTCAGATACCTCTTACTGTATCAACATCTAATTGTTGTGCCAAGACTAGAGCATTAGAAAAGTCATCTCAACAACTCAGTGCACTGATGTGAAAGTGATCTATGCAACAAGACATAGCGGATTGGCCCACATTAACTGCTTGTCTCTGAGTATTTTGATGTGTTCATCAGAGGCCAGGTAAGGTTTGATGTTACCAGATAAGGACAAAAGCTTAGGGCTTCATCAGATTTGTAAAGGTGTTGCATGTCTTTACAAAAAGTTTTACCTTTGTCACACATGTAGTAGAAATATAAAGATTTTTAAAATGGAAAAGATATGATAGATCATATACAGAAAATTATCTGGCTAAAACAACACACAGATGACAGGGTGTGTGGGTAGAAGAGCCTTCAGAAGACTCCTGGGGAAGTGGAGCAAGTGTGAGCCAACATTGAGTGTACGGCTGCAACTTCTGAGATAGACTCCACATTTGTCACATGTTCATGGAGATGGAACTATTTTGTCAGAGCCAAAAGACAAGGAATAAATAACTATGACTCTTCTGTATAGCTTGGCTGATTGGGCAGATGGTGATGCTAGCAACTGGCAAGATATTATTTGCTTAGAAGAAGCAGCAATGCTGGGGGTGCACCTGATTGTCTTACTTGAGAATAAACTTACGCAACACTGACTGATCAGTTAGAAATACACACTTGAGTCAAATAAGAGAGCCTACATGTGGAGGTTAGAACTGTGAGATAACTGAGGCATCCTATGAAGGAGAGTTTGTCAAGAGACTTCAGAAGCCAAGCTTGTCTTCCTCTAGGACAGGATTTGTATCACTTTCTTAGAGGCAAAGTAATAGAATATCACGAGGCTTCAACACTGAGGCCTATTGTCCTACAGATATTGTGGCTAGAGTCTGTCGTCAAAGTGTTATTGGCTTGGTTCTATTTGAAAACTGTGATGGTGTTTTTTTTATGAGACTCCTGATACATCTTGTGAATTTCTGGGAATCTTTGATATTTTTATAGCATTACTTGCTTGTGTGTTGCTTACTGTCTTTCTACCCAAGGTCTTTTTATTTAGAGATACTTGTTATATGGAATAGAGCCCACTAAAATAATCTCATTCTATTTTGACTATTTGCAAAGACTACTTCCAAATAACTCAACAGGTCCCAAGAATTGGAACTCCAACATACACATATTGTATGAAAAATCCAACCCATAGAAAGCTTCTTTGACCCACTTCTCTTAGCATGATTTGGAACAAGGATCAAGAATCAGACTGCAATAAGCTTAGAATGAACAGAAAATAAGAACGACAAAGCTGTGACTGTAGGCTATTCATTTGAAAATACGTCCATTGAAGTTGAAATGAAGCAACCTAGGAGTCCATGGACAATGCAGTTTCAATAACAAACTACTTTACAGTTTGTCAAAGAATCATTCAAAAATTCATAGCATCCTCATGGCACATGCGTTCTGCAAGACTCTTTCTTCAACGTAACCACGTGGGCTGCTTGCCTGTAAAGAACGAGGGCCATCCCTCGGACTTGAGTGAGTAGTCATCCACCTTGCATCTAGTGTAATGTTCTCTTCTCTGATAAAACGTGGAAGTTTGAGTTTGAAAAATGATGTGTCTAACGAGTATGGACTAAGCAATTTTAGATATGGGAGAGCAATAGAAAACTTTTTGCCATGGATTCATCGGAGGTGCAAGGACATAGATTAACCTTGTGGGTATATTATACCATTTATTTTTTTCAAAAGAAAAGAATGACTTGATATTTAAATTCTCACTTTAACTTGGAGAGGGAAAATTATCTTGGGATGTCTAAAAAATATTAAAATGTTCACAGAATTAACCATCAGTGATAATATTAAATGTCATATTTCTATTTCATCACATGTTGGGGGAAACTGAAATATGTAACCAAATGGTGGCATATCAAGTTTCCTCCCTTCTGGGGATGTGTTAATTTTCTACCAATCTTTATGGGTATAAATATGTGTATACAATTTTTGTTTGGGGCTTAAATGGGTGATTTGTGATTTGTAGTAGAACTTAAGGCCTAAAGAATTATTTTTTATATCAATAGTATTTATTTTTTTAATTATGATTGTATTCCTGAATTCACTATTTTTAATAAAAAAGAAATAGTGTGAGTTGAGAGAGTAGTTAGTCAGATACGTTTTCTAAATCTTTTATCTTTTTTTTTGTTTTGTTTTGTTTTTTGTTTTTTTAGACAGGGTTTCTCTGTGTAGTCCTGGCTGTCTTGGAACTTACTCTGTAGACCAGGCTGGCCTCGAACTCAGAAATCCGCCTGCCTCTGCCTCTCAAGTGCTGTGATTAAAGGCGTGCGCCACCACCGCCTGGCATGTTTCCTAAATCTTATACATCAAAATCAGTGATGTTTCCATAACATTCTGATCCAAAAGAGTAGTTACGTGTTTAATGATCTTTATTCTTTTTCTCACAGCTTTGCAGATAGGTTGTACTGTTTCTGAGAAAGTAATGAAAACATGGACAGATATTGAACTTCTCTTTACTCAGCTGAAAATTATAGCATTTGACTATTTATTAATGACTTAATAAATTGAGCATAAGGTGACCAATGTGGAAAAAGCCTATGACACATCAGTGCTTAGCAGCACTTCACTACCAAGCATACTCTGTGTTTCTCTTCTAGGATTGGTTTGGAGATGTTACTGTTGCTTTGAATCTGCTACCTGGTACTAGGGTTCGAACCCTTTCTTATTATTTTCTTAACAAGTAAAATGCATCTTATCATCTCCACATCTCCATTGTTTTAAGGATGAAGAAACCTTGTTTTATGTGAAAACACTGAAGATATGACATCAAAACAGAGTCTATGAAATTAACACTGGACTGAAGATAGGACAGTAGATACTTTTCTTACCTTGCTTAGTTAATTAGTAGCTGAACATACTTAAACATAATATTTAATTTTTTTTCAAAAGTACACATGTGTGTGCATGCATGCACATGTGCATGTGTGTGTTTTTGTGTATGTGTTCTGGGTGTGTATGTCGTATGTGTATGGGTACATAAATCTGTGGCCCACTGAATTCCTCTTCTCCTGCTAGTGATTAATGACATCCCAGATTTTAGACTGTACATTTTTCAAACCAAGAGGAATTTGGAAATGAATTTATGCACATGTGGTAGTAAAGGGAGTAAGGAAGAAAAGACAAAAGTTAAAATCTTTATTTCCATGTGTGTTTCAAAATGGTGAGAGCACTTCAGAAATGTGAGAAGGTAAGATTCTAGCTTCAAGAGTGGAGTGAGTCATGGTTAGCTGAAATACATGGCAAATACTGAATCATAATAAATAATGTTTCTGAATTTTTGCTCTCTGATAAATCCTAGATAAATCCTAGCACATGGAAGAATCATTTTGTTAGGCAGTTACAATTGTTAATAAATAGTACTCTATAAGTCTAGTTTAAATATAGTTAAAAAAGAATCAGCTAATGACATTTCTATAGTTGTACTTTGCTTAAATATATTAGAGATCATATGATTGACATATTTTCCTGTATCAGTCAGTGTTTAATCAGACAACAGAATTCACTTGAGCAATTTAATTTAGTTCAGTGAATCAGTTTCAAAGTACTGAAGGGGCTGGAGTCACTAACTGGATAAAAATATCTGGAGAGTGATGTGACTTCTAAGACACCTACCTCTACCTCCAGGCCTGAAGGCCCAAAGGGTACTAACTGGAATTTCTGTGCCTTTTACTCTGATGCAGGTAAACCCAAGTTACTTTAGACTTCATAACCACGCTTACTGGAATCATTGCCACCGCAAAAACTACTGTTAGAATATAGAAAAATTGGGTATTTATTGCCGCAGTTTCCTCTTAGTGTCACCAATTAGAACCATCTAGAAGAAAGTTATAGGAGACTGGGAAACAGGCTTACAGGTGCAAAGAAACAACCAGAAATCCCCAATAGACAGGGCAAGGGAGAAGCTGAAAGACAGCAGCACCCTGTTGTTTTTTCTCATCTCAATATTCTTATTAGTCTTTGAAATTCTTTCAACACTATTGATTCAGCAAAGGCACAGTTCACTGAAATGTGGAAAGGGAAGGTATGAAATACTGTAACTCATATCAGAGAGAAAGGAAATTAGCTGAATTTAAGATAAGGGGTGATACAAAAGATGCAAACAGTAACAAGTCAGATGTGATTTTGAATTCTTATTCCATGAGATTCAGATCCTTTCGTAGGATTAAAATGAATGCAGGAAATCTCACTGAAACTGTGCCATTTATGGTTGGAGGATCAGGACTGGGGAAATGTCAAATTTTTTAAAGAATTTTTCTGTTTATCCTGGTGCAGCAGCAACATGGCACCACACAACTCAACACGAGCAAGGATAGGAGGGAACATCCACCTTCTAAGGTAGGGCCAGCAATGCCTCTAGTTTCCTATGGCTATGAGTGCATCTATGCATTCTGAAAATTCTTGACTTTCTTCCTCTAAACAGATTAGTACAACGTACACATACTGGGATAACAAGAGATTGGAGTAGGGTCTAGGTGCTATGAGCAGAGTGGCCAGTGTGGCCCTTCTGAGCTCCTTCCTCAAAGCTTCAGGTGATATATTAGTGTCACAGGATATGCAGTAAACCTGTCATTGGGGAACAGAGTAGCAGAGGTCTGGAAAGCCAGGCCAGAGGCCTTTTATTCACCCCATAGAACATACAGTCATTTTGTACTCAAATGATATAGATAACATCTAGGGGTAAATGAGGCAGAAAAAGCCTTGGTAGTTTAAATAAAACAATTTCAGCAATGTAAAGTTCTTAGAGGAGTGTAACAAGACAGGAGGGAACTCATAACAAGGTGAAGTTTCTCCATACAGTACATGCTTATTCTCCGGAGTATTGTGTTCAAGTGGTTGTGATGATTGATAACAAAGTGTATCTATATGAAGTCTTTTCAGGAAAATGTTTAAAATTTCCAAACTGTGCATGATAAAGTAGGCTAGTGTAGGAAGTTAGTTACTTCCAACCAACACTTACTGTTTAATGGATATAAAATAATTAAAACTAATTCAAGGAGAGTTTTAGACCTTTTGATCATGACTTTCCGTCATTTACACTGCTATAGGGAGGAGACACTGTAGTTTCCGATGAATCTACAGAGAGCATGATCTTCTGTGCATGTACAAGAGGTTCTGACCAAACTGATCCACGAATTTGTAGAGATTGGGTTATTGTGGGAACAAAAGAATACTTTGTAGAGTTTAGAAGCCAAAGGAGATGAGATTGTTTCAATTCATCCCTATCTTCCCATAATGCTTTTGTAATGGGTACAAATATTAAAATGATCCATTTTTGTCAAAAGGAGTCATAACAGAACACTTAGGCTACCCACCCACTGCAGGACCACGAATCCCAGAGGTGCTCCACTACCTTGAAGCAACTCCAATGCTCATAAATTTGTGAAATATTTTAGTTATATTTACATGAATTACGATATCGAATTACATCAAACACACACTTAAGTAAAATCATAATTCAGAAGTTAAAATTGTTGTATGTGTCTGCTTACATTCTTACATGAAACCTATCCACATGGTTTTCTGTGTTCATGGCTATGTGACAATGCTGTAATGAGTTCTTTTGTTTTAAGCATTAACCACTCAGAATGCTTGAGCACCACTGTCTGCTGGGTGTTCCATTATCAGATCACCATCATGCTAAACTGTGGGCCATTTTAGCTGATAATTTCTGAAAAGTGCTTACTTTTGAAATGAAAAGCAAAACCAAAAATAAATAATAAATAAAATAAAGATATAATGCTGACTGAAAAAATATTTATATTTATATTAAACCCCTCAGCTAGAATCTCAGACACATCATGCTTAAAATGCAGTCACCTGACAAAAACCGTTCTAATTATCACCCCCTTGGGCGAACATTTTTCAGAGTGACTGGCTAAAATGCACTCTAGCTCATAATTTCTGCCTGTGACAGTGGAAGACGTAACCTAGTTTCCTCTAATGCAAAAGTCTCTAATCTAGAGGGCAAGACCCTGCTGGTATAACACTGAAGGGAGAAAATGCAATTTGAGCGCAAGGAAATTGCACACATAGTTTGATAGTTCTACCACGCTCGGGTTTTTTTCTCTCCTCGGGTTTAAATGTCTTGTTTTATTTTATACTAAATTATGACCTGGCTGAAATTGCTATGTTTTCCTTGTCATATTCTAGAAACCTCTTACTATAAAAGTGAAGGTTATACTATAGTTCCATATTTTCATTTTTTTCAGGGGGTAGGAATGTTCTCATTTTGACAGTTCAGCAGTGGAAACATTAAAACTTACTGTGCTTGCTACAGCAATATTTTTCCCCATTGAATAATAGCACTTTTGTCTTGGCAAATGGGGCATATATACTGCATTAGAACAAGGTAATTAAATTGGTTCAGAATGACAAAAGTGCAGATTTTCAATGTGGACTAATCAGTAACAATTTCATTGTTGAATCTGTGAGTGAACAAACTTTATGATTGCTGGGAGAGATGAATTAACCTCACATGGTTCTGGTTCACTTTACAGATGGTGGCCAAGTCATACATTGTCCTGCAACTGATAAGCCAGAAGGCAAAAGAAGTTTCAAGCAAGTTAAGTCAGAAGTGTCTGGAAAGAGCACGGCTATCCGTGTTCATTACTGGGGATTTTCATTAATAGTTTTACTGACCGTGAGCTGGAGAGGCATCACCCCCCTTTCTACTGCTTTCTGCTGACAGTTTCTGCTTAACACCTTCCTTCCAGGGAGGGCAGCAACTTGGATGCATAAGATGGATGCACAGGCAGCTAATGCCAGAGTGGCTCCTTAGTGAGCGTCTGTGGCACCAGCCTCGTTCTGCAAACTGCCCATGTTGCCTTCACATCTCATGCTCGGTCCATTTATGTGAGTGCGCTAGGAGCTCAGGTACAAGGCAGTAGACTATGAACGTGTAGCTAACCACTGACTGAAAACAAAAGCTAATTTTAGCTTCATGTCTGGGGTAAAGAATGGTTCCATTTTTTGTGCAAAATGAACTTGAATCTGAAAAGACTACCTTTCCATATTAAAAAAATGAAAGTGAAAGGAGCATAGAGACAGAATTATGTTGGTAATTGATTTACATAGTCATCTGCAATAAACCCATAATTTCAGAAGTGTATGTCTACAGTGATTTGGAATCATGACACCATAACTTGTGACCAAATCAAAAGCTATCCCTCAGAAGATATGATCTTTTTAATGTGATCACTGAATATGGGTACAAGATTGGACAAAAGTAAGATGAATTATTTGAAAGCGGGTATGGCTATAAGTTAACAGGTACTTAGAAATATCTTTCATGGCTTAATTAATTGGTTTAATTTAGATAATAAAGAAATTCTATAGTTCATTTATAGAAAACTGAAACATCTTTCTTATTTTTCAATCACTAAATGTCATTAGAATATAGATGTCAACATACTTTTTAGAAGAGCCTGTTTTTCATAATACAGGATAGCATCTGTCTTTGGGGGAAGCAAATCAGAATACCAAATGGGACTGGGAGACAATTTGTCCTTAACTCAGCTATATCCCCATCCGAGGCCCATTGGGGGATCTGGTCTTCTCTTACCACGTAACAATGAAAATGCGGACTAAGAGCCCAGTTGCCTACAATATTCATTACATGTGTGCTTGAGCTTCAGTGGACTTTGAGTGCCAAGAAAGCACAGTGAAGAATCACCATATACTGGGCATAATATCCTGAAAACATTATGATATTAAATGCACCTTATTAACAATATAGGACCACAGGACCAGATCACACCATAAACTATTCCTTTTTTCTTACAACCTCACAATATTTTCCATTAGATAATTCTTAAAGTGGTATATAAAAAGCTTACTCTTGATGTTTTAGTTAGGCTTGTCACACATTAATTGAAGAGTTTTTAAGTATTTCTGAGATAGGCTGTTGGATATTATCACAACTATTCTGGAATATTTTCAGCAACATCATGTTAACAAGTCCTCTGATATTTTAAAAATATGGATTTACTAGCTTCTTTTAAGCATATGAGCTGCTAGATATGGATAAAAAGGTTAACAAAAACGAATATCTAAGCACTCAAATCCGTCCTTCTATATGCCAATTATTTAAGCTTTATTATGTGCAGAATACTTATGTTTAGTATTGTGCATTCATTATTCCAGTTAACCTTTAAAACTGTCCAGTGGAAAATGTATTATTATTGGTTCTATTTTTACAAAAAAAAAAAAAAAAAAAAAAACCTTAGGCAGAATCAGAATGTAGAACTCAAAAGTATTGTAAATAGAAGAGTTAGTGTTAACAACGAAGGCATCCCAATACGGGTTTTTTACCCTTATATTTTGTTATATTGCCTTCCATTATTTAACACTGATTCAAAGCTGTCTTAAGATATGATAGTATAAGACTCAGTGCTAGGTCAGAAGGAAGCTGCATCTGTGAGCAAACAATGGTGGTGGCATCCCAGGCTTGTTAACAACGTGAATAGAACCACAAGTTTGTCAGCTTCATGAGGTCCTAAGGCAGAAGACATAAAAATAAAGTGCCTCAATGGTTCTGTACAAAACGGACAATTTTATATTTCTGTGTTGATGAGAACAGGAGTATATAATGAAGCTAATTCAAATACTGACATTAAATATTGTGCTCAATTACAAACATAAATTTTTTTCTTTAAAAATATAATTCATATAGCTCCCTGCCTCCTCATAGGAATTTTATATTTTGTTTGTTTATTTGTTGGAGCCAGGTCTCATGTAGCCCAGATGAGCCTTGAACTCCTGGTCTCCATGCCTCCTCCTCTGAGTGCTGGGATTATAGGTATGAGCCCTTTAGACCAGCTGGAGTTTCAGATTTTGATTAGACTAAAAATAAATTTCTCTGATGAAATTACTTTCACAAAATTGGATTAGCACATGATTTGAAGAAATATGATTTGTGAGTTTTCCAAGAACAGTTTTATTTTTACTCAGATGATACTCAATAGATCAACTTAAACTTTGATGCATTTTTAGCGTAACAGAAGCACGTTAGTCTCTCTGTTGGCATCAGAAAGAAAACATTCTGTCAGGAGTTTTATTCAACCCAGTTAGGCTCCATGCACAGCCTTTGCCTGGGCTCTACTTGCTCTACCTCTGATGTCCTGTTACCAGAAAAGATTATACGCAGAAAAAGTATACATTTCTTCGAAGTAGACTTTCACTTACAGACGTTAGAGATGTCAGAAGGTTAGTGTAGAGACCTTCATATCCTTTGTACTTTTTTTTTTCTGGATAGTAACATACACAACTAAATCATTATAAAAATGCTTAGCAAACATAAAAACTAATTTTATCATTTCTCGTGGTTTTTTTCGGAGTTGTTTTCTCATTTGAACTCATAAAGTAAAACCCCACCAAGATCCTTGCATATAAATATGTGCAAACTAACAAAAAGGAAATTATTTGCATGAATGTCCTGTCAATGCAAACCAATTTCTCACAATTCTAAATTCGCATTCTGCAGTGTGTTTTGTATTTCTTATCAGATTTACATGTGTCCATGTGGGGACATATATTTTGTACATATTTCATGCATATACATAAAAGAAAATGAATTTGGAGTTTTAATTAACAAATAGCACTGAGGCAGTGATTACTTTCCTCCCCTCAGAATTTTACTCCAGTATTTCTGTTTTTTCCTCACTTCTGTGTAGACCACAGTAAACATTTGGAAGGCATTTTGTGTGGCAAGTTTGTGCCTTGCAGTTTTTGAGCAACGCAAACATCCAGTTAAATAAATGAAAACAGACCTTAGAAGGGGTGCATTTCCAACACGTTCCCCTAAGATCTGAGCACCGCTGTGCATTCTTGCTCAATTTAAACAAACTAAACTTCAGTTAGTCTCCCTCCCCTAATGGGCACCCCCACTGGGAACATTGTTAGGTTACCACCATGGACAAGGCCTCAGTACAGCTGGATATGTAAACAAGACCGTAATCCGCATGAAAGGCCTCTCAGAGTTTTGGCAGCGCTCTCAGTGTTGTTAACATATTGTGCCAAAGCAATAACAAAGCCATCATTTTTAAGTTTGTTCACGGATTTGTATTAATCAAGAAATTTTCCAGAAATTACTTCTAAATGAGGAAACTTCCAGAAAGTTACCATTTGGCAAGAAGGCTTCCAGATGCTTCATTCCCTCCACCCCCCGCCCAATGACCCCCACCTTTTTTTTTTCTACCTTCCACATATTCTTTCAAATAAATCACAAGTTTTTGGAAGTTCTGTTGAAACAGAAAACACATTGCTGCTGTGTTGGCAGAAGGAGGCTCACTTCACACCCTACTTCATCAAAGCCTGCCCAGGATTGAATCATTTCTTCCTGATAGCAAAGAGATGGTCAGGCCAGCTTTCTTGGCATTCTAGAGATATATATTAAGTATTGACAGAAGTATTAAGTATTGATTAGAAAAAATTAGATTATTGTTAGAACTGCAAACTAAGCATGCAAGAGCAGATAAAAAGAAAGTGTACATTTAGTTGTCGGTTTTATTAGCACAGTAAGTGATTAATTCAAATTCATTTATTTTCAATATAAATTCCATTTTCATAGATTTTCCAGAGTTGTATCTCCTGAGAACTCCTGTGACTAATTTCTAGGGAAAGCAAAAAGATATACCGAGCAGTTAGAGACCCATGATGATGCAAACCTGAAATTACTTTCTTCATTTCTTCATTGCTTAAGTACTCACAAAAGCAGTTTTTCAACCAAATTCTACATCATTCAAGATAGCCTGGAAAAAATATCCTTTTAAAACGTATTAATATTCACAATCCAGGCAGGTGGCAGGCTCGGCCACATGGAAATCATGCGTGGCTGCTGCAGGTGGGCTCAGGGATTGAGACCCTGGGAGCTTAGGGGTCACAGATGGGTTTTCTGCGAACAATCATGACAGTTATGGGCTACTCAGAATGTCCTTGTCAATCCACTCAAAGGTAATTCAAGCCCTATTGGCCATAATAACCTCTGACACTGTGAGGGCTGGTCTGGATGAGCTTCAGATTGGCCAACGGGGTCCTGAGGCTTTCAGCTCCAAGAAGGAGTTTACCTCACACCTTTCTTGCATCTCATCAATAACTTTTTGGTATCTGATAGATGGTATTTATTTTCATTATAATGAAGGACACCTGTTTGAGTACCACCGACATCAACTAAGCAGAAGACCACTCCTAAGTCTTAAATAAATTTGGAACTCTGGAGGCTGTCTCTTGTTTAATCCTTCTATGCATTATGTGAAGTCCCTTCATCATACCTTGTTCTAAGGCAGCTCCAGTTCATTCACCTTCTCTCTGATGGTCTCCCACAGTATCTAGGAGGATGCATGTCGCAGCACAGTATCTAGGAGGATGGGTGGCACATCGCAGAGAGGCTCAGTGAACTGATCTAGGATATTGATTATCTTTCTCCAAACTACACAGATTATGTTGGAAAGTACTTTAATTCGCCAAAACTGCCAGCATTCTCCTGTGGTAATTATGGTTACAATTGTGTTCAGAAGCTCCCTAGAAGATTACTTCATGAATTTATGGCTTATGGTGAGTAATAAACACTACAAAGAAGAAACTGCAGAAGAACCAGCTTCACAAAAATTTTGTGAACTTTTGGTATTTTGGAACCTGCATCCCTTTTTCAGAGAACATGGACTTGACATTTCTCAAGATCCTTGACTATGCATTCTGGTTGTTTAGATTTGGCGCCTTTGGTGTTGAACATTTTGATACATATATATTTGATTATTTAAGGAGTATGTGTTTATTGTCTATTTTTAAATTGACTCACCATTTACTGGTCTATTACCATAGAAGACTAGACTAATTTACTTAATACCACAAGAGCATTCTCGCCTGAAAATACCTTTATTTCCAGAGTTGTGAACCTGAGCTGTGGTGGCCTATTGATTAATGAATGAATGATTTAATTAATTGTTATATTAGTCAGTGGTTTAACTTACTTTCTTGTTAGGCTATATGTGTTTACATTATCCAGACTTTTAAAAAATGCTCATAATGTTATATTTCAAACTTAAAAATAGATAAGGCCAGAGAGATGGTTTGGTGTAAAAGTGCTTACAGTGTGCGTCTGATAGCATTAGTTGGTCCCCAGAAGCTCTGGTGGAAGGATTGAATCAACTCTCAAAACTTGTCATCTTACCTCCACATGCATATCTCAGCATATGTACATCTATACACACAGGAGCATGTACACACACACACACACACACACACACACAGACACACACACATACACACATAGACACACACACATAGACACACACACACATAGACACACACACAAACACACACACAGCCACACACAGACCCACACACAGACACACACAGAGACACACACAGACACACACAGACACACACAGACAAAGACACATACACACACATGCACACACACAAGCACATATACACATACACACACACAGATACGAATATAGACACACACAGAAACATACACACAGACACATACACATAGCCACACACACAGACACACAATACATATCCACACACACACACACACACAGACAGACACATACATATACACAAATATACACACACAGAGACATATATACACAAAGACAGACACACAGACAGACACACAGGCACACACACACACATAGCCACACACACACACAGACACACACACACACAC
>JANHMN010000447.1:0-20577 GCA_030674055.1 Rhabdomys pumilio
GTGTGTGTGTGTGTGTCTGTGTGTGTGTGTGGCTATGTGTGTGTGTGCCTGTGTGTCTGTCTGTGTGTCTGTCTTTGTGTATATATGTCTCTGTGTGTGTATATTTGTGTATATGTATGTGTCTGTCTGTGTGTGTGTGTGTGTGTGGATATGTATTGTGTGTCTGTGTGTGTGGCTATGTGTATGTGTCTGTGTGTATGTTTCTGTGTGTGTCTATATTCGTATCTGTGTGTGTGTATGTGTATATGTGCTTGTGTGTGTGCATGTGTGTGTATGTGTCTTTGTCTGTGTGTGTCTGTGTGTGTCTGTGTGTGTCTCTGTGTGTGTCTGTGTGTGGGTCTGTGTGTGGCTGTGTGTGTGTTTGTGTGTGTGTCTATGTGTGTGTGTGTCTGTGTGTGTGTGTCTATGTGTGTATGTGTGTGTGTCTGTGTGTGTGTGTGTGTGTGTGTGTGTACATGCTCCTGTGTGTATAGATGTACATATGCTGAGATATGCATGTGGAGGTAAGATGACAAGTTTTGAGAGTTGATTCAATCCTTCCACCAGAGCTTCTGGGGACCAACTAATGCTATCAGACGCACACTGTAAGCACTTTTACACCAAACCATCTCTCTGGCCTTATCTATTTTTAAGTTTGAAATATAACATTATGAGCATTTTTTAAAAGTCTGGATAATGTAAACACATATAGCCTAACAAGAAAGTAAGTTAAACCACTGACTAATATAACAATTAATTAAATCATTCATTCATTAATCAATAGGCCACCACAGCTCAGGTTCACAACTCTGGAAATAAAGGTATTTTCAGGCGAGAATGCTCTTGTGGTATTAAGTAAATTAGTCTAGTCTTCTATGGTAATAGACCAGTAAATGGTGAGTCAATTTAAAAATAGACAATAAACACATACTCCTTAAATAATCAAATATATATGTATCAAAATGTTCAACACCAAAGGCGCCAAATCTAAACAACCAGAATGCATAGTCAAGGATCTTGAGAAATGTCAAGTCCATGTTCTCTGAAAAAGGGATGCAGGTTCCAAAATACCAAAAGTTCACAAAATTTTTGTGAAGCTGGTTCTTCTGCAGTTTCTTCTTTGTAGTGTTTATTACTCACCATAAGCCATAAATTCATGAAGTAATCTTCTAGGGAGCTTCTGAACACAATTGTAACCATAATTACCACAGGAGAATGCTGGCAGTTTTGGCGAATTAAAGTACTTTCCAACATAATCTGTGTAGTTTGGAGAAAGATAATCAATATCCTAGATCAGTTCACTGAGCCTCTCTGCGATGTGCCACCCATCCTCCTAGATACTGTGCTGCGACATGCATCCTCCTAGATACTGTGGGAGACCATCAGAGAGAAGGTGAATGAACTGGAGCTGCCTTAGAACAAGGTATGATGAAGGGACTTCACATAATGCATAGAAGGATTAAACAAGAGACAGCCTCCAGAGTTCCAAATTTATTTAAGACTTAGGAGTGGTCTTCTGCTTAGTTGATGTCGGTGGTACTCAAACAGGTGTCCTTCATTATAATGAAAATAAATACCATCTATCAGATACCAAAAAGTTATTGATGAGATGCAAGAAAGGTGTGAGGTAAACTCCTTCTTGGAGCTGAAAGCCTCAGGACCCCGTTGGCCAATCTGAAGCTCATCCAGACCAGCCCTCACAGTGTCAGAGGTTATTATGGCCAATAGGGCTTGAATTACCTTTGAGTGGATTGACAAGGACATTCTGAGTAGCCCATAACTGTCATGATTGTTCGCAGAAAACCCATCTGTGACCCCTAAGCTCCCAGGGTCTCAATCCCTGAGCCCACCTGCAGCAGCCACGCATGATTTCCATGTGGCCGAGCCTGCCACCTGCCTGGATTGTGAATATTAATACGTTTTAAAAGGATATTTTTTCCAGGCTATCTTGAATGATGTAGAATTTGGTTGAAAAACTGCTTTTGTGAGTACTTAAGCAATGAAGAAATGAAGAAAGTAATTTCAGGTTTGCATCATCATGGGTCTCTAACTGCTCGGTATATCTTTTTGCTTTCCCTAGAAATTAGTCACAGGAGTTCTCAGGAGATACAACTCTGGAAAATCTATGAAAATGGAATTTATATTGAAAATAAATGAATTTGAATTAATCACTTACTGTGCTAATAAAACCGACAACTAAATGTACACTTTCTTTTTATCTGCTCTTGCATGCTTAGTTTGCAGTTCTAACAATAATCTAATTTTTTCTAATCAATACTTAATACTTCTGTCAATACTTAATATATATCTCTAGAATGCCAAGAAAGCTGGCCTGACCATCTCTTTGCTATCAGGAAGAAATGATTCAATCCTGGGCAGGCTTTGATGAAGTAGGGTGTGAAGTGAGCCTCCTTCTGCCAACACAGCAGCAATGTGTTTTCTGTTTCAACAGAACTTCCAAAAACTTGTGATTTATTTGAAAGAATATGTGGAAGGTAGAAAAAAAAAAGGTGGGGGTCATTGGGCGGGGGGTGGAGGGAATGAAGCATCTGGAAGCCTTCTTGCCAAATGGTAACTTTCTGGAAGTTTCCTCATTTAGAAGTAATTTCTGGAAAATTTCTTGATTAATACAAATCCGTGAACAAACTTAAAAATGATGGCTTTGTTATTGCTTTGGCACAATATGTTAACAACACTGAGAGCGCTGCCAAAACTCTGAGAGGCCTTTCATGCGGATTACGGTCTTGTTTACATATCCAGCTGTACTGAGGCCTTGTCCATGGTGGTAACCTAACAATGTTCCCAGTGGGGGTGCCCATTAGGGGAGGGAGACTAACTGAAGTTTAGTTTGTTTAAATTGAGCAAGAATGCACAGCGGTGCTCAGATCTTAGGGGAACGTGTTGGAAATGCACCCCTTCTAAGGTCTGTTTTCATTTATTTAACTGGATGTTTGCGTTGCTCAAAAACTGCAAGGCACAAACTTGCCACACAAAATGCCTTCCAAATGTTTACTGTGGTCTACACAGAAGTGAGGAAAAAACAGAAATACTGGAGTAAAATTCTGAGGGGAGGAAAGTAATCACTGCCTCAGTGCTATTTGTTAATTAAAACTCCAAATTCATTTTCTTTTATGTATATGCATGAAATATGTACAAAATATATGTCCCCACATGGACACATGTAAATCTGATAAGAAATACAAAACACACTGCAGAATGCGAATTTAGAATTGTGAGAAATTGGTTTGCATTGACAGGACATTCATGCAAATAATTTCCTTTTTGTTAGTTTGCACATATTTATATGCAAGGATCTTGGTGGGGTTTTACTTTATGAGTTCAAATGAGAAAACAACTCCGAAAAAAACCACGAGAAATGATAAAATTAGTTTTTATGTTTGCTAAGCATTTTTATAATGATTTAGTTGTGTATGTTACTATCCAGAAAAAAAAAAGTACAAAGGATATGAAGGTCTCTACACTAACCTTCTGACATCTCTAACGTCTGTAAGTGAAAGTCTACTTCGAAGAAATGTATACTTTTTCTGCGTATAATCTTTTCTGGTAACAGGACATCAGAGGTAGAGCAAGTAGAGCCCAGGCAAAGGCTGTGCATGGAGCCTAACTGGGTTGAATAAAACTCCTGACAGAATGTTTTCTTTCTGATGCCAACAGAGAGACTAACGTGCTTCTGTTACGCTAAAAATGCATCAAAGTTTAAGTTGATCTATTGAGTATCATCTGAGTAAAAATAAAACTGTTCTTGGAAAACTCACAAATCATATTTCTTCAAATCATGTGCTAATCCAATTTTGTGAAAGTAATTTCATCAGAGAAATTTATTTTTAGTCTAATCAAAATCTGAAACTCCAGCTGGTCTAAAGGGCTCATACCTATAATCCCAGCACTCAGAGGAGGAGGCATGGAGACCAGGAGTTCAAGGCTCATCTGGGCTACATGAGACCTGGCTCCAACAAATAAACAAACAAAATATAAAATTCCTATGAGGAGGCAGGGAGCTATATGAATTATATTTTTAAAGAAAAAAATTTATGTTTGTAATTGAGCACAATATTTAATGTCAGTATTTGAATTAGCTTCATTATATACTCCTGTTCTCATCAACACAGAAATATAAAATTGTCCGTTTTGTACAGAACCATTGAGGCACTTTATTTTTATGTCTTCTGCCTTAGGACCTCATGAAGCTGACAAACTTGTGGTTCTATTCACGTTGTTAACAAGCCTGGGATGCCACCACCATTGTTTGCTCACAGATGCAGCTTCCTTCTGACCTAGCACTGAGTCTTATACTATCATATCTTAAGACAGCTTTGAATCAGTGTTAAATAATGGAAGGCAATATAACAAAATATAAGGGTAAAAAACCCGTATTGGGATGCCTTCGTTGTTAACACTAACTCTTCTATTTACAATACTTTTGAGTTCTACATTCTGATTCTGCCTAAGGTTTTTTTTTTTTTTTTTTTTTTTGTAAAAATAGAACCAATAATAATACATTTTCCACTGGACAGTTTTAAAGGTTAACTGGAATAATGAATGCACAATACTAAACATAAGTATTCTGCACATAATAAAGCTTAAATAATTGGCATATAGAAGGACGGATTTGAGTGCTTAGATATTCGTTTTTGTTAACCTTTTTATCCATATCTAGCAGCTCATATGCTTAAAAGAAGCTAGTAAATCCATATTTTTAAAATATCAGAGGACTTGTTAACATGATGTTGCTGAAAATATTCCAGAATAGTTGTGATAATATCCAACAGCCTATCTCAGAAATACTTAAAAACTCTTCAATTAATGTGTGACAAGCCTAACTAAAACATCAAGAGTAAGCTTTTTATATACCACTTTAAGAATTATCTAATGGAAAATATTGTGAGGTTGTAAGAAAAAAGGAATAGTTTATGGTGTGATCTGGTCCTGTGGTCCTATATTGTTAATAAGGTGCATTTAATATCATAATGTTTTCAGGATATTATGCCCAGTATATGGTGATTCTTCACTGTGCTTTCTTGGCACTCAAAGTCCACTGAAGCTCAAGCACACATGTAATGAATATTGTAGGCAACTGGGCTCTTAGTCCGCATTTTCATTGTTACGTGGTAAGAGAAGACCAGATCCCCCAATGGGCCTCGGATGGGGATATAGCTGAGTTAAGGACAAATTGTCTCCCAGTCCCATTTGGTATTCTGATTTGCTTCCCCCAAAGACAGATGCTATCCTGTATTATGAAAAACAGGCTCTTCTAAAAAGTATGTTGACATCTATATTCTAATGACATTTAGTGATTGAAAAATAAGAAAGATGTTTCAGTTTTCTATAAATGAACTATAGAATTTCTTTATTATCTAAATTAAACCAATTAATTAAGCCATGAAAGATATTTCTAAGTACCTGTTAACTTATAGCCATACCCGCTTTCAAATAATTCATCTTACTTTTGTCCAATCTTGTACCCATATTCAGTGATCACATTAAAAAGATCATATCTTCTGAGGGATAGCTTTTGATTTGGTCACAAGTTATGGTGTCATGATTCCAAATCACTGTAGACATACACTTCTGAAATTATGGGTTTATTGCAGATGACTATGTAAATCAATTACCAACATAATTCTGTCTCTATGCTCCTTTCACTTTCATTTTTTTAATATGGAAAGGTAGTCTTTTCAGATTCAAGTTCATTTTGCACAAAAAATGGAACCATTCTTTACCCCAGACATGAAGCTAAAATTAGCTTTTGTTTTCAGTCAGTGGTTAGCTACACGTTCATAGTCTACTGCCTTGTACCTGAGCTCCTAGCGCACTCACATAAATGGACCGAGCATGAGATGTGAAGGCAACATGGGCAGTTTGCAGAACGAGGCTGGTGCCACAGACGCTCACTAAGGAGCCACTCTGGCATTAGCTGCCTGTGCATCCATCTTATGCATCCAAGTTGCTGCCCTCCCTGGAAGGAAGGTGTTAAGCAGAAACTGTCAGCAGAAAGCAGTAGAAAGGGGGGTGATGCCTCTCCAGCTCACGGTCAGTAAAACTATTAATGAAAATCCCCAGTAATGAACACGGATAGCCGTGCTCTTTCCAGACACTTCTGACTTAACTTGCTTGAAACTTCTTTTGCCTTCTGGCTTATCAGTTGCAGGACAATGTATGACTTGGCCACCATCTGTAAAGTGAACCAGAACCATGTGAGGTTAATTCATCTCTCCCAGCAATCATAAAGTTTGTTCACTCACAGATTCAACAATGAAATTGTTACTGATTAGTCCACATTGAAAATCTGCACTTTTGTCATTCTGAACCAATTTAATTACCTTGTTCTAATGCAGTATATATGCCCCATTTGCCAAGACAAAAGTGCTATTATTCAATGGGGAAAAATATTGCTGTAGCAAGCACAGTAAGTTTTAATGTTTCCACTGCTGAACTGTCAAAATGAGAACATTCCTACCCCCTGAAAAAAATGAAAATATGGAACTATAGTATAACCTTCACTTTTATAGTAAGAGGTTTCTAGAATATGACAAGGAAAACATAGCAATTTCAGCCAGGTCATAATTTAGTATAAAATAAAACAAGACATTTAAACCCGAGGAGAGAAAAAAACCCGAGCGTGGTAGAACTATCAAACTATGTGTGCAATTTCCTTGCGCTCAAATTGCATTTTCTCCCTTCAGTGTTATACCAGCAGGGTCTTGCCCTCTAGATTAGAGACTTTTGCATTAGAGGAAACTAGGTTACGTCTTCCACTGTCACAGGCAGAAATTATGAGCTAGAGTGCATTTTAGCCAGTCACTCTGAAAAATGTTCGCCCAAGGGGGTGATAATTAGAACGGTTTTTGTCAGGTGACTGCATTTTAAGCATGATGTGTCTGAGATTCTAGCTGAGGGGTTTAATATAAATATAAATATTTTTTCAGTCAGCATTATATCTTTATTTTATTTATTATTTATTTTTGGTTTTGCTTTTCATTTCAAAAGTAAGCACTTTTCAGAAATTATCAGCTAAAATGGCCCACAGTTTAGCATGATGGTGATCTGATAATGGAACACCCAGCAGACAGTGGTGCTCAAGCATTCTGAGTGGTTAATGCTTAAAACAAAAGAACTCATTACAGCATTGTCACATAGCCATGAACACAGAAAACCATGTGGATAGGTTTCATGTAAGAATGTAAGCAGACACATACAACAATTTTAACTTCTGAATTATGATTTTACTTAAGTGTGTGTTTGATGTAATTCGATATCGTAATTCATGTAAATATAACTAAAATATTTCACAAATTTATGAGCATTGGAGTTGCTTCAAGGTAGTGGAGCACCTCTGGGATTCGTGGTCCTGCAGTGGGTGGGTAGCCTAAGTGTTCTGTTATGACTCCTTTTGACAAAAATGGATCATTTTAATATTTGTACCCATTACAAAAGCATTATGGGAAGATAGGGATGAATTGAAACAATCTCATCTCCTTTGGCTTCTAAACTCTACAAAGTATTCTTTTGTTCCCACAATAACCCAATCTCTACAAATTCGTGGATCAGTTTGGTCAGAACCTCTTGTACATGCACAGAAGATCATGCTCTCTGTAGATTCATCGGAAACTACAGTGTCTCCTCCCTATAGCAGTGTAAATGACGGAAAGTCATGATCAAAAGGTCTAAAACTCTCCTTGAATTAGTTTTAATTATTTTATATCCATTAAACAGTAAGTGTTGGTTGGAAGTAACTAACTTCCTACACTAGCCTACTTTATCATGCACAGTTTGGAAATTTTAAACATTTTCCTGAAAAGACTTCATATAGATACACTTTGTTATCAATCATCACAACCACTTGAACACAATACTCCGGAGAATAAGCATGTACTGTATGGAGAAACTTCACCTTGTTATGAGTTCCCTCCTGTCTTGTTACACTCCTCTAAGAACTTTACATTGCTGAAATTGTTTTATTTAAACTACCAAGGCTTTTTCTGCCTCATTTACCCCTAGATGTTATCTATATCATTTGAGTACAAAATGACTGTATGTTCTATGGGGTGAATAAAAGGCCTCTGGCCTGGCTTTCCAGACCTCTGCTACTCTGTTCCCCAATGACAGGTTTACTGCATATCCTGTGACACTAATATATCACCTGAAGCTTTGAGGAAGGAGCTCAGAAGGGCCACACTGGCCACTCTGCTCATAGCACCTAGACCCTACTCCAATCTCTTGTTATCCCAGTATGTGTACGTTGTACTAATCTGTTTAGAGGAAGAAAGTCAAGAATTTTCAGAATGCATAGATGCACTCATAGCCATAGGAAACTAGAGGCATTGCTGGCCCTACCTTAGAAGGTGGATGTTCCCTCCTATCCTTGCTCGTGTTGAGTTGTGTGGTGCCATGTTGCTGCTGCACCAGGATAAACAGAAAAATTCTTTAAAAAATTTGACATTTCCCCAGTCCTGATCCTCCAACCATAAATGGCACAGTTTCAGTGAGATTTCCTGCATTCATTTTAATCCTACGAAAGGATCTGAATCTCATGGAATAAGAATTCAAAATCACATCTGACTTGTTACTGTTTGCATCTTTTGTATCACCCCTTATCTTAAATTCAGCTAATTTCCTTTCTCTCTGATATGAGTTACAGTATTTCATACCTTCCCTTTCCACATTTCAGTGAACTGTGCCTTTGCTGAATCAATAGTGTTGAAAGAATTTCAAAGACTAATAAGAATATTGAGATGAGAAAAAACAACAGGGTGCTGCTGTCTTTCAGCTTCTCCCTTGCCCTGTCTATTGGGGATTTCTGGTTGTTTCTTTGCACCTGTAAGCCTGTTTCCCAGTCTCCTATAACTTTCTTCTAGATGGTTCTAATTGGTGACACTAAGAGGAAACTGCGGCAATAAATACCCAATTTTTCTATATTCTAACAGTAGTTTTTGCGGTGGCAATGATTCCAGTAAGCGTGGTTATGAAGTCTAAAGTAACTTGGGTTTACCTGCATCAGAGTAAAAGGCACAGAAATTCCAGTTAGTACCCTTTGGGCCTTCAGGCCTGGAGGTAGAGGTAGGTGTCTTAGAAGTCACATCACTCTCCAGATATTTTTATCCAGTTAGTGACTCCAGCCCCTTCAGTACTTTGAAACTGATTCACTGAACTAAATTAAATTGCTCAAGTGAATTCTGTTGTCTGATTAAACACTGACTGATACAGGAAAATATGTCAATCATATGATCTCTAATATATTTAAGCAAAGTACAACTATAGAAATGTCATTAGCTGATTCTTTTTTAACTATATTTAAACTAGACTTATAGAGTACTATTTATTAACAATTGTAACTGCCTAACAAAATGATTCTTCCATGTGCTAGGATTTATCTAGGATTTATCAGAGAGCAAAAATTCAGAAACATTATTTATTATGATTCAGTATTTGCCATGTATTTCAGCTAACCATGACTCACTCCACTCTTGAAGCTAGAATCTTACCTTCTCACATTTCTGAAGTGCTCTCACCATTTTGAAACACACATGGAAATAAAGATTTTAACTTTTGTCTTTTCTTCCTTACTCCCTTTACTACCACATGTGCATAAATTCATTTCCAAATTCCTCTTGGTTTGAAAAATGTACAGTCTAAATCTGGGATGTCATTAATCACTAGCAGGAGAAGAGGAATTCAGTGGGCCACAGATTTATGTACCCATACACATACGACATACACACCCAGAACACATACACAAAAACACACACATGCACATGTGCATGCATGCACACACATGTGTACTTTTGAAAAAAAATTAAATATTATGTTTAAGTATGTTCAGCTACTAATTAACTAAGCAAGGTAAGAAAAGTATCTACTGTCCTATCTTCAGTCCAGTGTTAATTTCATAGACTCTGTTTTGATGTCATATCTTCAGTGTTTTCACATAAAACAAGGTTTCTTCATCCTTAAAACAATGGAGATGTGGAGATGATAAGATGCATTTTACTTGTTAAGAAAATAATAAGAAAGGGTTCGAACCCTAGTACCAGGTAGCAGATTCAAAGCAACAGTAACATCTCCAAACCAATCCTAGAAGAGAAACACAGAGTATGCTTGGTAGTGAAGTGCTGCTAAGCACTGATGTGTCATAGGCTTTTTCCACATTGGTCACCTTATGCTCAATTTATTAAGTCATTAATAAATAGTCAAATGCTATAATTTTCAGCTGAGTAAAGAGAAGTTCAATATCTGTCCATGTTTTCATTACTTTCTCAGAAACAGTACAACCTATCTGCAAAGCTGTGAGAAAAAGAATAAAGATCATTAAACACGTAACTACTCTTTTGGATCAGAATGTTATGGAAACATCACTGATTTTGATGTATAAGATTTAGGAAACATGCCAGGCGGTGGTGGCGCACGCCTTTAATCACAGCACTTGAGAGGCAGAGGCAGGCGGATTTCTGAGTTCGAGGCCAGCCTGGTCTACAGAGTAAGTTCCAAGACAGCCAGGACTACACAGAGAAACCCTGTCTAAAAAAACAAAAAACAAAACAAAACAAAAAAAAAGATAAAAGATTTAGAAAACGTATCTGACTAACTACTCTCTCAACTCACACTATTTCTTTTTTATTAAAAATAGTGAATTCAGGAATACAATCATAATTAAAAAAATAAATACTATTGATATAAAAAATAATTCTTTAGGCCTTAAGTTCTACTACAAATCACAAATCACCCATTTAAGCCCCAAACAAAAATTGTATACACATATTTATACCCATAAAGATTGGTAGAAAATTAACACATCCCCAGAAGGGAGGAAACTTGATATGCCACCATTTGGTTACATATTTCAGTTTCCCCCAACATGTGATGAAATAGAAATATGACATTTAATATTATCACTGATGGTTAATTCTGTGAACATTTTAATATTTTTTAGACATCCCAAGATAATTTTCCCTCTCCAAGTTAAAGTGAGAATTTAAATATCAAGTCATTCTTTTCTTTTGAAAAAAATAAATGGTATAATATACCCACAAGGTTAATCTATGTCCTTGCACCTCCGATGAATCCATGGCAAAAAGTTTTCTATTGCTCTCCCATATCTAAAATTGCTTAGTCCATACTCGTTAGACACATCATTTTTCAAACTCAAACTTCCACGTTTTATCAGAGAAGAGAACATTACACTAGATGCAAGGTGGATGACTACTCACTCAAGTCCGAGGGATGGCCCTCGTTCTTTACAGGCAAGCAGCCCACGTGGTTACGTTGAAGAAAGAGTCTTGCAGAACGCATGTGCCATGAGGATGCTATGAATTTTTGAATGATTCTTTGACAAACTGTAAAGTAGTTTGTTATTGAAACTGCATTGTCCATGGACTCCTAGGTTGCTTCATTTCAACTTCAATGGACGTATTTTCAAATGAATAGCCTACAGTCACAGCTTTGTCGTTCTTATTTTCTGTTCATTCTAAGCTTATTGCAGTCTGATTCTTGATCCTTGTTCCAAATCATGCTAAGAGAAGTGGGTCAAAGAAGCTTTCTATGGGTTGGATTTTTCATACAATATGTGTATGTTGGAGTTCCAATTCTTGGGACCTGTTGAGTTATTTGGAAGTAGTCTTTGCAAATAGTCAAAATAGAATGAGATTATTTTAGTGGGCTCTATTCCATATAACAAGTATCTCTAAATAAAAAGACCTTGGGTAGAAAGACAGTAAGCAACACACAAGCAAGTAATGCTATAAAAATATCAAAGATTCCCAGAAATTCACAAGATGTATCAGGAGTCTCATAAAAAAAAACACCATCACAGTTTTCAAATAGAACCAAGCCAATAACACTTTGACGACAGACTCTAGCCACAATATCTGTAGGACAATAGGCCTCAGTGTTGAAGCCTCGTGATATTCTATTACTTTGCCTCTAAGAAAGTGATACAAATCCTGTCCTAGAGGAAGACAAGCTTGGCTTCTGAAGTCTCTTGACAAACTCTCCTTCATAGGATGCCTCAGTTATCTCACAGTTCTAACCTCCACATGTAGGCTCTCTTATTTGACTCAAGTGTGTATTTCTAACTGATCAGTCAGTGTTGCGTAAGTTTATTCTCAAGTAAGACAATCAGGTGCACCCCCAGCATTGCTGCTTCTTCTAAGCAAATAATATCTTGCCAGTTGCTAGCATCACCATCTGCCCAATCAGCCAAGCTATACAGAAGAGTCATAGTTATTTATTCCTTGTCTTTTGGCTCTGACAAAATAGTTCCATCTCCATGAACATGTGACAAATGTGGAGTCTATCTCAGAAGTTGCAGCCGTACACTCAATGTTGGCTCACACTTGCTCCACTTCCCCAGGAGTCTTCTGAAGGCTCTTCTACCCACACACCCTGTCATCTGTGTGTTGTTTTAGCCAGATAATTTTCTGTATATGATCTATCATATCTTTTCCATTTTAAAAATCTTTATATTTCTACTACATGTGTGACAAAGGTAAAACTTTTTGTAAAGACATGCAACACCTTTACAAATCTGATGAAGCCCTAAGCTTTTGTCCTTATCTGGTAACATCAAACCTTACCTGGCCTCTGATGAACACATCAAAATACTCAGAGACAAGCAGTTAATGTGGGCCAATCCGCTATGTCTTGTTGCATAGATCACTTTCACATCAGTGCACTGAGTTGTTGAGATGACTTTTCTAATGCTCTAGTCTTGGCACAACAATTAGATGTTGATACAGTAAGAGGTATCTGAATGATGCATGTAGGATAATTGATATAGCCACTTGCAATAACTTCATATAAGTGGGAAATAACTGTCCTTATTTTAAGCCACTAGCATATAAGGCAGTCTGTAGAGTGGTGTATGATCCCTACTCATTGAGATCTACACTGAGTGCTGTGTGATCAAGCCATTGAGATATAAATTGTTAGGCTTTGCTTTGACCTACATAATAAAATATGTTATATCAAATTGGGATATCAAATTGGGAAAAGTTGGGGTGGCATTTTCCCATTCATGACAGAGTATGTACTTGAACAGTTTTAAGAGATAAACAAAGGATATTGAGCAAATACAAGTCTTTGCTTAATTTCTACTCCTGGATGATCCTCCCTGTAGTGCCTTCTCCATCTCTCTCACCCTTTGGCTTATCAGAGGTTTCTATCTTTGCTGTCTCTCTTCTGCTCATCTGTTTTCCCCTCTCATCACACATTCTGACTAAACTATAAGCTCATTCCAGTTAGGAGGTCTATTTGACTTGCTTTAATCTTCTTCTGTACCTCCCTCAAACTGCAAGGAATTGTCTAAGCTTATTGAGTGTGGACTGGGTGAGATCAGTGGCAGAAAGCAATAAATGGATTCTTTTAATAAACGCACCATGTCTCTGGAAATCCGCAGTGCTCACATTCCGCCTGATGGGCTCATTTTGGAGTGATTGGATGCCTTTTATTGGCTAATGTCTGCCATGTGGTAATGTCTTCATTTGCTGAGTTGATGTTCCAAATCTTACAATTCTTAGTCATAATTATTAGTTTTCCCCCTGAATTTTGTGCTTCATTGAAGTTTTAAAGGGTAAAATTAACCTCCCAGCTTTTCCTCCATAAATTTATAATTTCATTGTGATTTCATTGCTATATTGGCTTCCATTTCAGAGGTTTGTCCAAAGTCTAGGTGATTATGTGTCAGTTGTTTTTGCCTTCTCACAAATGCTGATATTTCCTCACATCCTAACTTGCTCAACTGTGTGGCAATAAACACAACAAACATGATGAGTAACTGTAAATTTTATTTACTTACAAAGGACAAGCTTAAGGGAAATGGAACTTGATTTTCTGTCTATGCTAAAATTATGTTGGAATTTATGAAAATACTTATTTCTTCCACACATTGGCATCTTTTTACCTGAATATGAATCAATGTTTTCTGTAGAATATAATACCATAAATTTTACTTTAAGGAGTTCTTAAAGGATATCTTAAGCATAACCTTTATTTATTCACTCAACAATACAAAGTTTAGTGTTTTAAGTCTGACCTAGGAATGCATAGCTCAGATTTCACACACTGATATTATACATAATTACAAAAATTAAAAAGTTCATTAAGGGATTTCAGTACTGGATAAAGTTATCATAGTCATTAGAATCCTGCACTATTCTGAATGAGTATTTACAAGCACATACACATCAGTTCATTGTAGACCAAGAAAAGCACTCACATAAAGGACTTTGGGGGAAAAGTAAAGCTATAAGACTGAACCTGAAAAAATTTATAAAACTTCTGAGATCCTTTAGAAAAAATTGTTATATTAATTTTTTACTGCATTGACTCGTTTTCCTTATTTGTAACCACTTTTGTCCCAACTGTCTTTGGATGCCTAAGATCCCATCGTTAACACACATCCATTACTCTCTATGGGTCTCTTCATCAAATTATAGTTCCAGTCAAGTTCCCATGAGGAGTTCAGTACCCTAGGCCAGTAGCCAAGCATCAAGAAAGTCTTGCTTTATATCCCCAAGTATTCAAACCTTTTAAAAACCTTTAATAAAATCCATGCTTCGTACAAGGTCTTAGTAATATTTATCCATTGATCCTAAGTCTGATTTACTACACATTATGCTAGTTGGTTGAAGTGATTTTTCCAAGTGAAGTCCTTAAGCCAATTTGTCCTAAAAACTTAGTTATGCAAATTTTTATACCCCACCTTAGGGCTGCAAAACCCTGGGTTTCACTTGGAGTTTCAATATGCTGCCCAAATGCTTTTGATGAGTAGTGAGGTTTGCGAGAGCTAAGATTCATCCTTTAGCTTTATTTTCTGCCACCTCCACATGGCCCTTGTTCTCTTTTATCTGGTAGTCAGTCATTTCTGGCTACTTTTCTCTCCTTTTGGAAAGTACCATAGCTACAGTAGATTTTTTAATTTTAAATAGATTTTATTGTGCAATTTAAGTTTTACAGCACCATGTTATGGAGCACATAGTGAAAGGGAAGAGATTGTTATGTGAATGAGGTCAATATAGTCATAATCTCACTTGTGTGTGACAAGAGTAGATGAAATCTATTTATGAAAAGACAAAAAAATCCCAAATGCAATGCAACTTTACTCCCTGATCTCCGTTTTGCCCCTTTCAGAAATGTTCGACTTTAGGGAGCAAGAAAAGTTGACCAAGGAACATTAGTGCTTCTAGTTTGCAGTAGTACACTATGAAAAATATATAGAAATTATGGATATGCATTTTTTAAATAAGCATGAGAGACATCAAAAGAGAGATTTTAAAAAGTTTGCTTAAAATTATGACTAGCCTTGCCTTGTTTCCCATATTTATTAGAGGGACATATATGTTAAATCAAATATTTTAAATTTTTTCTTTTTTAACTACTATAATTTTGTTTTTTCAAAGTCTACTTTTAATAATGATTCTTAAATGCTTTAACCTCTCTACTAGTCCACTACCCACCAGAGAATGGATATGGGGAAGTCGTAGACTTTAGAAATGGTTCTTTGAAGCAAATCCCATCTGCATTGTCAGGAAATGGACAGTTCAGTTCCCAGGTCAGCGGCAGCTCAATCCACACACAGACACTTCACAGTACACCAGCAGTGCAGTTCAGTAAAGTTAGGATAGCAAACATGAATCAGCAGCAGTGGCACGACTTAGCAGTGACAGCCAGGTCCCAGCAGAATCAGCAGGAGTCAGCAAGAGGCATTTGGACCAGCAGGGATGCCAGGGAAAGTTCTCAGCTGTAGATCTCTCAGCAAAGCAAAGATGAAGGACCAGCAAACATCTTACAGCTAGCTCTACAAGCCCTTCTCACAGTCCATGGAATCCTATTTATACTCCCTCCAAACATCCCATGCCCACAGGTTTTACCTCACCATGTGTCTTGCCTCGGTATGTGAGTTTGTCTCAGCTGATGTCACTCTGCCAATCTGCCTGAGTCTGCAGAAATGGCCACAAACTGCACCAAATGACAAGAAGTTTTTGGTGCATTTCTCTCTATAGAGTCCCGACAAATGGAGCTCAACAATGCAATGTAAGGCAGAGCAATACATGCGTGTAGTTAGCAAAAAAAATCCTTCATTACATATCCTTTCACATGCTTGCTTTAGCAGAACATCCTTTCAACTGTGTCTGCTTCAGCAAAACTTTCCTTCACAGGAAAGTTTAGCCTTAGCCTTTCATCTGTGCCTGTTTCAGTGAAATGTTCCTTCGTGTATGACCCAGCAAAACACCATCCACCACAACTGACTTTCCAAGGAATTCTCAAGTTTCCACATCAAACTACACTGTTTCTTTGAATTCAATATTAATACAGAGATTAGAGCATATAGGGATCATATATTCAGAGAGCACATATACTTCTTGGTGCAGTGGCCAAAGACAGCAGAGGGTAGGAAGTACAGAAAAGAATCACTGATCTACTTCTCTTTCCAGTCACAGGCCTTTCCAGAATATTTACTCATGAGTCCCCATTCTTCCTTCATCATTAGCCTCCCTTCTCCCTGGCTTCTTCTAATTGGTGAGTTACCTATGACCAGCATCACTAAGTTTTAAGGGTCTTCTTTAATTATACAAACATTCCATAAACACCCCAATCTAAACATGCTCTTCTGCTCACTAACAGCTTTTCCTTGAAGGAAATTTATTTTCAGAGTCTAGGCTTTGTACCTTGCATACTCGTTGATCCAAAGTGAGATATCTCTTTCCCTCTACTGAAGAGAATTCTTTTACTATAATCAGCAAAGACTAACAAACCTAGAAAGACCAGTCTCTTGTAGTTTCCAGTGTCCTTTTATTTCATTTCTCTGGATTATAATATTCTTATTTTATTCTCCTTAAAGCACTTTGCTTTTCATAGGTGCTATTCCATGAAACTGTTTTTTCCCCTAGCTTTCCTCTGCTAGCTAACCCTTCTTTGGCTATTTCGTCCCAGCATCTTCTTCAGGTCATCTTCCTTGTATCTCTTTTGAAGCTCTGAAACTTTTGAAAGAGTCTATCCTTGTCTCTTTTTTCTTCTCATCTTATTTACCCTCCTTGAATAGCCTTACCAATGTACTACCATTTCTCATCTGTCTTCTTTGCCTGCATTTTTCCGTTGCATTAATTATAATAATCAGACTCTTAAATCTAACTTCTAAGTTGATAACATTTATCTGAAAATGTTAACAGATCTGTGACTTTCCTTCCAAACTGTGTTTGGTGTACATACCTTATCTTCCACACACTATGAAATCTCAATGATATATATAATTATACTTATTTATCCTTCTCCCATGTCTTAGTTAGGGTTCTATTGCTGTGAAGAGACACCATGACTACAACACTTGTGAAGAAAACATTTAATAGAGGCTAGCTCACAGTTTCTGAGATTTAGTCTATTGTCATCATGGGCAGGAGACATGGTGGCATGCAGGTAAACATGGTGCTGGAGAAGGGAACTGAGAGTTCTAAATCTTGATCTACATGCAGCAAAAGGAGATTATGCATAGCTTGAGTATAGAAGACATTAAAGCCCTCCCCTACAGTGACATACCTTTTCCAACCAGGCCACACCTCCTAATAGTGCCACTTCCTATGGGTTAAACATTCAAACACATGAGTCTATGGAGGCCATAACTATTCAAGCCACCACATCTCTCATCATCAAATCAATCAATCAATCAATCAATCAATCAAATTATGTTTGCCATTCTTCTGCTGTGCCAGTTCTGGCACGTGTGACCTCTTTCCTGAGTTCCTCCAATAGTCTCCTAAGTTGCATCTGTCTGATTCCCACTGATTTAATGCCAGGTAGGATTTAATGCCAGGGAAAGCCAATTTAGCTCTGTCACCTTTTTCAGTACTTTTTTTTTTTAATCAAAGACAAGCTAGGAGCTCCTACCTGTTAAGTATACTGAGGTCTTAAAGCTTGTCATCCTGATAACAAACCATACTGATGTCATCTGAATTACATTTTTTCAACATCCTATGTCTACTACAATGAGGCAGTAAGCAAAACTCCCCAACTCCATTCACAGTCTTATTTTATTGTTTATCTGTTCTTATCTCTTTCTTCACTGATCAGTGCTAGCACATGTTTGTGGTTTTGTTTCAGGAGAAATCGCCACAGTGTCTAGCAAGGAAGACTGTCAATCAATGTTTTCTCGGTAGACAAGGCACCAAATCAGTCCCACTTTTACATTCTTAGGACTCAACTGAAAATGTATCTACAGAAAGAAATTTCTTTGATTTCTCCAAGATCAAGCCAGAGGTCCCTTCATGGGACTCTCAGTATTCTACATTTATAGAAGTTACCACATCTTAATTGGCTGCATATTTTGCTATTTGAATAAACTTAAGTAGTAGAACTAGAACAAAAGTTAATATAAAAAAATGTCTCCAAAGTGCATCTTGTTAGTATTTACCAATAGAGAGAATATAAAATTCTGGGTTAATCTCAGTATTCAGTGTGTATATATGTGCACATATACACATGGATTATTATGTGGCTCTTTTTTCAAGCATGCACTTTCACAGTCCTTTTGACATTGATACAGAGTGTCATCCGTTAGAACAATAAGTGACTATTGAGATCAAGGTTCTGATGCACAAAGTATCAAAATTATTCATTGATTTAATTCCGAAAAAGTAAGAGAAAGTCTAACAAATTCCTATTTCATCTCCATGTGTGAAGGGCAGAAAAAACACTACAGAAAATACTGTTGTCCAGTATGAGAAGAAAAATGATGTAGTTTTATTCACCTTTTCAGTTAACATAGAACTGAATGTGTTTTATTTAATGTCAACATACATTATTTTTAATAATAAAGCATTTTATCACTCATGAATGACTTTGGGCTAGGACAGGGAAATAGGCTCAGATATTTTGGTCATTCCAATAAGCCCTTAGAACTAGTGACCACAGGAGTGATCAGGGACTCTGTTTATTGTCCTGCGTGTTCTTTGACTATCTGGGTTTATTGTCCTGCTTGTTCCTTGACTAGTTGCATCTATTGTATTGCTAGTTCCTCAACCTAGAACTGATCTTAATACCTGAATGTAATTTAAACAGTATAAAATTAAAAAATGGAGGAGGAGGGATGGGATAGGGGTTAATGGGGAGGATGGGGAGAGGGGATAACATCTGAAATGTAAATAAGTAAAATATCAAATAATAAAAAAAAGAACTTGCTGATAAAAAAATAAAATAAATAAAGCATTTTATCCCACTATCTCATTACATTTGCCACTAACATTTTGAAAATGTGGTCACACAGTTTGTAATGCATTAAATGGAAATTAACTATTGACATCCAGGTGACTATATCTAACACTCCAATACTCCAAAAGGATTCTAACTAAACTGGGAACAAATACCTATCAAATGATACAGAGGTTACCGCACTGAAGGATGTTACAGTGGGTCCCCTTTACTAAACTTGAAGGCTCTTACAACTCAGAGTAGAAGTAACAGCTCAGCATGTTAGATGGAGAAGTTTCCAGCATCCCAGTCTCTCCATGGCAATGTCCTTCCATTGCTTCTGTGGGAAAAGACTGGGGTGATTAGAACAAGCCAAGCTCAATGATGCACCAGGCTGTTAGTCACAGAGATTGTGTTACAAAAGTCGGGCTGAAGGAAACCAGTCTGGTTCCTTTCTGGTACTCTTCAGTAAAGCTCCACCAATAACGGAAGCATAAATGTCTTCCAGCTTTAAGCATTCTCAACAGAACATTCGCCTGGGGTTTCTAGTTTATGCTGTTAGAATGTCTGAGATTCAGTAACTCATAAAGGATGAAACAAAGTATTTCTCATAGTTCTAGACAGCTAGAAGGCCTAAGATAGAAGCACTGCTTGTTCTTGCTATATCATTCCATGGCAAGAGGCAAGTGGGCCACAAAATGTCAAATTGCCCCTTCACTAATGAAACTCACCCCACGCTTTATCCCAGATGAACCCCTCCACTGGGATCCTCTTCTGAGATCAGTGAACCCACCTAAGAACTGCCTCCTAATAAACAGCCTTTATCTACTTTTAATCTGGTCTACTCTGTCCTATATCTGTGTCACCAAGAGAGAGAAAAAGCCTATTAAGAACATCCCAAAATAATTATGTAGAAAACAAGTGCTTGCTTTTTGCTGAAAAATTTGCAGTTTGAACAAAGCTTAGGAAGAAAAAGTTCATTTCTTAGAAATGTCACTTTTATTTCCTCAGATGAAGTGATGAGATGTACCCAGGATGTGCAAATACATGGCTTGGGCTGAGACCAGAGCATTTCCTTCTCTAACTATTCCTAAACCTAAGTCTGGAAGCTTCTAGCCTCCATACAATTTAATCTTCAAAGCTGACTGATTCAATCATGATTCTCTCTGATTCTGATTGAATTGCTCTGCCTGGCCTCAAACTAACTTTGACAGTATGCTCTAATCTTCCGGCTTCATTCTCTGGCTCATTCTGTCTTCACCTGTGTCTAACTCATTCTCTTTATCACCTGTCTCTGTAAAACCATCCTGGAAAAACTGTCACACACATACTACACACCACACACCACACACCACAAACCACACACCACACACCACACACCACACACCACACACCACACACCAC
>JANHMN010000448.1:0-20524 GCA_030674055.1 Rhabdomys pumilio
TAAGTTCCTAGTACCCACGTGGTGGCTCACAACCATTTTTAATTCTCGATCCAGGGGATTTGGCATCCTATTCTGGTTTCTAAGAGCACCAGACATGCATGTTGTGTAAATCCATACATGCAGAAAACACTTACATTCATTAAATAAATAAATCAAAACAATTTAGAAATCCATGCAACAGCCCCTTCAGCTGAAATAGTAGGAGAGTCTTCATCGGGGTTCATATGTTACATGTTTATCTTTCAAGTTAGTATTGCAAACTTGGAAACTGGAAAGCGCCTGGGTAATCTACCTGTAGTGGCAGCAAGAATAATAGCTGGTTCCATGACAGACAACTCACTCAGCCTTAGGCATGTGCAAACATGGCCAATCAGCAAGGGACTTGGTTAAGATTGTTTTTCTCCTGCCCAAAGCCTGTTACCCGATATGCTTTGTGCTAGCTATGAAGCCGAGTTCTTGAGGAAACCCGGTTGGGAGAACTCTCTGTGGAGTGACAGGTTGAGAGATGATGAATCATGGTGCAGCTCTGGGTGGGGGAGGGTAAGGTTGGCTGGAGAGGGTGAAGGGGTAGAGGTGTTACTTCAGGCTTGAGGAGGTGAGGTGACTCTCACTGGACTCTAAGAGGTACTGCTTCCTGGTTCACAGTTGACTCTACCCTCTTAGGCATCTGAGGAGAAAAAATGGAGGACTTTGCTAAGGGCAGGAGTTTAAACAGAATAGCTCCTAGCAGAAAGCAGGAAGGCCTAGTGGATTGGAGACCCTGAAAGCCTTCTGGAACCTGGGAATGTGAGGTGTGACTAGAGTGAAGGTCATTTTGGGGGCAGGAAAGGACTAGAACTTTTTTCTGTGCTGCTGCTGCCCCCACTTTGCCCCCAGGAATTCCTTAGAAACAAACTGAAGACTGGTCTTCATTTTCCTCCACCTGGTGTTGTAAGGCCAGGTTGCTGAAATTTGTATATATAGGCCCAAATTGCTTCAAAATCCTGAGGCTCCTCTCAGCCTCCGAAGTGCTGGGCTTCCAGACATAATTCAGTGCGGGCTGCTTTTCTTTATGTGTTGTTTTGGTTTAGGGACATAAGCTCTAACTCTGCCTTGAAACTGAAGTCCTTATAAATGTCCTGGGGCCTGAGGAAACATGCCTGCCTTATTTTTATTTTTAATTTTTGTTTTTTTTTTCATCGTTGAAGAAGGATCCCAGAGCCTCTTGCTGTAGCAGTGAAATACATGTCCAACCAGGCAGAACTTTATATTTTTAGATTTGCTTTAGATTTATATTGCTATGAAAAATTTGGGGAGCATGCTTGTGATAATAGCAACTCTGATTTTATTTGGAGATTGAGATGTAAACACATTTGCTCAAATTTATCAAAAACCTAGCAGAAATGGGACCAAAATGCACATCCTCCTATGATTAGGTATAAACCCATTTGGAGTCGCAGTTGAAGCCATCAGTGTGTGTGTGTGTGTGTGTGTGTGTGTGTGTGTGTGTCTGTGTGTGTGTGTGTGTGTGTGTGTGTGCTTTAACCTGAAAAATGACAAACTCTTACTCCTATAGACTAATGAAGCCCAAATTATTTTATTCAACTAAAATCACTGTTTTTTAAAACATGTACATATTAAAGTTAAGATTATTAATGGCTATTTTTGAAGCCAACTATTCTGTTCAATATTTAAATACTAAGTTGTTTAGTATTAAAGCAGAAGGTAATAGAAATGTGGTTTTCTCTTTAAACCCTTCATGCAATTATTAAGTGCTGTTTTTATAAAATCATTCCTTAATGTTATTTCATATTTCAATTTTATTAGTTTAAGTGAACTTTTTTATTCAGATGGCTTGAGAAATATTATTTCTTTTTATTTTAAATCAGAAAGTTTCTTTGTGGAAAGGCAGTATTCTGAAGACTTTCTAGAGTCACCAATGGAGAATTGGTGCTTATCAAGTGATGAGGAAGTAGGTAAGATTGCTTCAGAAAAGGACATTTTTGAAGGTACCAGATATCTAATGTTGGACATTGATGCTACACTTCCTTTTTTTCTCTGTTACTATTTTTAGGGTTGTATTGGAGATCGAAAAATCTCATATTGTATCTTTTGCCTTTAGTCACAACACGTTGATTAATAACATAACTTAGTATGACCTTGTCCAGAAAGGCTTGAAAACATATTCTCAGAAGATAATTATAAATTACTTGATTTTGTTTAACTTTCAGACAAATAATAGATCTACTTTACAACCTAATGTTGACAGTATGCTTGAAAAATCATAAAATATCTCATTAAAATTTTAAAAATAACATTTAATATTTTAAAATAAATAAAATTTATTTTAAATAAGTACATTTATTTTAATAAATAAATAAATAAATTTTGTTTTATTACCAACACAGAACAGAGTCCAGTTACTCATGATGATGGGAATTCAAATCCCGAAGAAATAATTGGAGATACACGGTAATATGTTCAAACTTATTCTTTCCTGCTTAGTTTAAGTACTTCCAGAAAAGTTGAATTGATTGTATAAAAGTAATCTATATTAATAACTGGCATATGATGTACATTCCAAAACAAGAATTACATAAGATGAATCCTCAATTTGGATGGTTTTCTTGGAGGGGTAGTGATGGAGATCAGGTCTCATCTTAATACTTGTAGGGCAAAAGCTGGACCATCAAACTGGATCCCCAACATCTTTAACTTTTAAAACTTTAATTTCTTCACAGGTCTCAAATGCAAAATATTCTGGGAAAATTTAAAGGTACACTTTTAGATATATAATTTATTTAAAACTATATAATGTCAACATAATTTATATAATAGAAAATATTAGTTATTATATGATATGACTTCTTAATGCCTTATTCCTATTTATAGAATTTTGTAAATATTTTTGATTTAGCATCATGGATTTATTTTTCCCTATGGTACAGAAAGTGAAAATGGTGCTTTTTGAACAGGTGTGACATTAATGAAACTTAATTTTTATTTTTTGTGTGTTTATGTCTATGGTACGTATGTATATACACATGTACACATGTGGAGGTCGAGGAGGTCGTTGGGTGCTAATCCTCTATTACTTTCCACCTTATTCCCTTGAGACAGGCTCTTTCACTGAACGTACAGCTAGACAGGCAGCCAGCAAGTCCTAACAATTCTCACTCGACCTACTACAGTGTGCCATTACAGGAGCAAGCATCCATGGTTGGCTTTGTATGTGGGTGCTAGATTTAAGCTCAAACCTCCCCCTTTCACAGTCAACTGTCTTATCTACTGAGACTTCTTCCTAGCTGCTTTGAAGTGATTTTTAGACGAAAAAATAGATGTAAATATTTTTACACTTCCATGTATTCAAAGCTAAGTGATATATGCACAAAATTCTGTATATACAACAGTTTTTCATTGACTCAGTGTTAATTTTATATTAAGTCAATTTCTTTTCTAGGACTCCTCTTTATATGGTACCGTGTAAAACTGAATTCTTTAATGTAACCCTTCTTACTATTTTTTTAAATTTTATTGGATGGGTATGGTTGTTTTGCCTACATGTGTATCTGTGCACAACTTGTGTGTCTGGTACCTGAGGAAGCCAGATGAAGGCATTGAATTCAGTGGAACTGGAGTTATAGGTTGTGAGCCACCTTGTGGTTGCTGGGAATCCAACCTCAGTTCTCTGGAAGAGCAGTCAGTGCTTTTAACTGCTGAGTCACCTCTCCAATCCCCTTAGTGGTTTTAATAAAATAAATTATGTAATTCAAAGTGAAAGCCAACTTTACTAACTGGTGAGAGAATGATACTCAGATCCCAAAGAATCTTTTTTAAATTATATGTAATTGACAGTTACATGACCTTTCTTAGCAGGCAATACTTTTGTAGTTCAGCTTGGCCTGAATTTTCCTGTGTAACCTATGTTGACCTTACACTGGAAATCTCCTGCTTAAGCTTTCTAAACTAGGATCATAGGCCCAAAACATCTTACATGACTTAGGAAATAATGCTCTTTTCTTTTCTTTTCTTTTTCTTTTTTCTTTTTTTTTTTTTTTTTTTTTTTTTTTTTTTTTTTTTTTTTTTTTTTTGGTTTTTCGAGACAGGGTTTCTCTGTGTAGCCCTGGCTGTCCTAGAACTCACTCTGTAGACCAGGCTGGCCTCGAACTCAGAAATCCACCTGCCTCTGCCTCCCAAGTGCTGGGGTTAAAGGTGTGTGCCACCACCGCCCAGCAACAATGCTCTTAATATCTATTTTTAGACTTATTTATTTTATGTGTATCAGTGTTTTGCTTACAGGTATATATGTGTGCCACATGTGTGCTTGGTACCCATAAATTTCAAATGACTGTGTCAGATATCTTGGAACTGGAGTCACCTATAGTTGTGAGCCACCATTTGAGAGCTAGACACCAAACCTGTGTCCTTTGCAAGAGCAGCCAGTGCTCTTAACAGCTGAGCCATCTCTCCAGCCCTGAAACAATGTTTTATTTAAAAAATTAGTGGTTTTTTTATGGCTACCCATTTTATCAAATCTTTTGGATAACTGAAGAATTTGCTCTATTTGAAGGAGGCAGAGTAATCATTTTATAATCTGTTTTATATAGTACTATATATGTTGAAAGCATTAAATATGTGCACCATAATATAGGTTCATCCTAATTCCTGAAAGCCAACTATGTATGCCACAAAGGTACTAAACATTTTCTGAAACATTACAAATTTTATGAACTTCAGTACTTACCGGTGAAAATGTCCTACAAAAATATTCTTCAATTAATAGCATTGATATTTATGTAAATTACTTTTTCATTTTTATTTTTGGAAAAGATATGTTCTGAAGTATAATGGACTATACTCTTTAGAAATAAAGATTTTATTAGATTTAAGCAAACTTTGGGAATTCCCATGAAGCAATTAAAGCCCATTCTTGATCCTTTGTTTTGTATATCTGTTCTTTTGAAAACTGCTCTTGAAGTTTAAAATTATTTTCCTCAGGGAAATCAAAATTATTTTCTTTAGGGAAATCAAAATTATTTTCGTAAGAGAAATCAAAATTAGGATAAGATTAGACATATATTAGCCAAAATACACAGGAGTGGAATTTTCTGTATTTTGGAACATTTCTGTAGATTTTACTGGTTGAACGTCCTTCCTCTAAAATATAAAACCCTAAGTATTCTAAAGTATGAAGCATTTGGTATACCATGTTGGTGATATCTTTGGATTTAATTTTGTTTCCTTAGCATTATTGAATGAATTTTATCTATATTTATATTTACTTGAATACATGGAATCAACTAAAGTTTCTTCAGCATGACACTTTATTTTTAATTTAGGTGACATTCACAAGACTCTCCAAATAAAGAGAAAACACATGGAAACTTATGTCAAAGATTCTTTCAAAGGCAGTAACCGAAAATTAGAACAAGGTTGGAAAATCAACAAACAAGAAAGGTAGAGTTGTTAGTTTTATAAAGTCACATTTGTATCATTTTAAAAATTATATGTGGCTGAAGTTTTAAAAGACAGTCATGTCTTTTAGTAAAAATGTGTGGCTTTAACTTTGTCTAAGCAGTTAACCCTATAACTTCATGCCTTCAAGGAAACTAGATATAATTCTTAGAAATGTGTGAACATATTTATTTTCTCCTTCAAATAACTGTTAATGAGATTTTAAATTTTGATTTACATTCATTGTGGAAATATAGGAATCTTGCAAAAGGTCTTAGAAATGTAATTTATGGTTTACTATGTTTAACAATATAGAAAAAGATCAATTATATATGCAGACAATTTGTCTATTTTAACTGAAGATTTGCACTAAGTCTTAACTGAGCTAATATAGGAAAATAAATTAGACCCTATATTTGGTAGAAAATAATGAAGAAAACCCTACTTGGAAATACAATTAATTTTCTGAAAAATTTATATATATATGTTAAAACTTATTTAATTTTGAAAAGATAAAACATAAAAGAAAACTTCTCTGATAATTTGTTAGGGAAAAATCAATAGTAATTTTTTTACTGCTGTTTTTCTTTTTATACTATGAAATGGTCAATTTAATTTGTTTTGAGTGTTCTTTTCATATTGGTATGAAATGTGACTGCTTTCATTATTTTGCTTTACAGGAAGAAGATTAACAACAAATTTTGTAAGCAGTATATAACGACACTGCAGAAGTTTGATACGGATATACAGAAATTCAATGACAAACAAGAAAAATCAGCTGTTGGTATCATAACTAACTTTATAATTAATCTAGTATAACCGAGTATCAAGTAGGAATGGAGAAACTAGCCTTGTGTTGGGTACATGAAACTAAACTAAGTTTCATTATCCATCCTTGGCTCTGTTCTAGTCCTACTGAGTTATAAACCAGAGACGTGTGATCACATACTATATCAATGAAAACTACCAGGCCTTTTATATTAGACCAGATCATAAATTTTCAAGAGACAGACATTTGCTGAAAGATGAAGAGAGGATTACCAGTTTCTATAAAATGAATAACAGTAGGTCAGTCTCAGATGCAGTTGAAAGAGAAAGGTTACTAGTGTCATCTGGACTCTGTTGTTAATATTAGAAAACCCACTCAAACTGGTAAATCAGTTCTTACAATCCTGAACTTAGTACAAATCGAGTAACAACAGTAGATGGAAACAACCTTTTTCAACAGCCCTGGCAGAATATTCCTATGGGAGGAATATCGCCAAATTATTATAGATCATCTCTCCATTACTGTACCAATCACTGTGGTCACCACATGATTTCCAAGTAAGATCTGAGATGATGACTATAGTAACTAATTTTGTATTTGATTGGTTAGTAGTTTGGGAAATACTCAATTTGAAGTGAACAGGAGCTTCATTCCTGCCTGGAAGACGTTGAGGAAGCCCCCATTATGAGTCAGTTCAGAAGAGAGATAGGGGCTAAAGATACAAATAAATAAATACTCCAATTGAAGGTAGTTTTTAAACCTTGACATCTGGATGAAATCACAAGGGGGAGTGATTATCCATATAAGTGAGGAGTCTAAGGGTAGACCCCCAGAGTAATTCAATATTTGCAGTCCTGCATGAGGTGGGGTCAGAGGGAACCAGTAAAGGAAGAGAACAATGGGTAGGAAGTAAACTATCATGAGTGAAGAAGACCTGTCAAGGAAGAAAAGACCACTAATTGTGTCATATGCTGCTAATGGGCCAAATAAGATAGATTTGCAGGGCTGGGAGATGGTTTAGTTGGTAATCTTTCTCCTGTGCAGGCATGAAGACCTGAGCTTATATTCCCTGCATATGCGCACACACATACCACCACCAACACCACCAACAACAAAAAACCAGCAAAACAAAAACAAACCTCCACAACAAAAACCTTGGTGTGGTGGTGAGCATTTTGCAACCACCAAACTCAAATTTGCTTCAGAGATAAGAAGAGTTCCAGAGCTTCTTAGCCACTAGTCTAGCCTAATGGATGAGCTCAAGGTTCAGTGAGATCCTGTCTCCAAAAAAGTGGGGTGCAACCAAGGAAGAAACTCAGTATTAATCCTTGGTCTCCATATGTATGCACACGCACGTTTTTTAAAGGTGAACTTGGCAATGTGGAGGTCATTGTACTTAATAGGGATGATTTGAGTGGAAACATAGAGTCCAAAACTGCTCACAGGGAATAAAGGACAAAAGGTGTACATAAGGCTTGTTTTAATTTTTTTGAATGCAAATTACCATGGTTGTGTGCCAACATAAACAATACAGAGAGAAATTCTTTTACTACTTCCCTGTGTTACTTGAGACTGGAACCTAAAGAAAACCAATCTACCACGAAAAGTTGTCCCCAGACATCTTTTTACACTTTATTTTGAGGCAGAGTATCTTTAAGTGATCAAGGCTATTCGTGAACTTGCGATCATTCTAACTCAAACTTTATAAAAGTCAGTCTTATAGGCATTACACTGACAGGCCCAGCTTGAGTCACAAATTTTAAATAGCAGTTATAATTGCTGAAATTCTTGACAATAGTTGAGACAACTGAAGACACTGTACTTAGTTAAGAACAAGTATAAGGCATTCTTAAGAAAGGAAGAAAAAAAAAGAGAGAGGACATGGCATATACAACTTAGGTGAGTGGTAGATACAGAGATGAGGTAGTGAGCCATCTCCTGGGATTGCTTCTGCTCTTTAGTACAATGAGGCTATCACATGGTAAAAGCATTAACACTAACTAGAGTTAAGCTTTCTAGGCTTAGGATTTTACCAAGTACCTGTTTGCATGGTGCATGCCTATAAACATAAGTACTTGGGAGGCTAAGGCCTGTGCAGCATGGCAAATACTTCCTCATAAAAATATGTTCTATCACACACTAGGTAGGATAATTGTGTTTCATGTTCCTGTAAAAATATATGTTAAGAGTATTTAGTCATAATAGTTGTTCAAATGTTAAATCAGTTGGAAAACTATTCCTTTTAAGATTCATATGGAGTTATTTTGGCTCACTTAAACATTTTAGGGTTGGAGACACATTAAGGGGTTTCTTGTCAGCCTAGCATTCATGCTGCACAACAACAGAAACAAAAATGCACAGGCGTGTTATAGTAATGTTTTCCTTTTATATTTGTAGAAGAATTATCGAAAGAAACAAAAAGCATTTAAACTGTCAAAAACTAGTCAGAACCAGGCCCTGCAAGCAATTAGAGACATGCATAATAAGTTCATGAAGGTATGTTGCACACGGTCCATAAAATGTCCTTTGGAAACTAAATATGTTTTAGGAAACATGAAGATATGTTTATTGGATATTTGCTTTATTTCCATTTCAAATGCTATCCCCTTTCCCAGTTACCCTCCCTCCTCCCAGAAACCCCCCTATCCCATCCCCCTACCCTGCTTCTACCATGGTGCTCCCCCACCTACCCACCCACTCCTACCTCCTCTTCCTGGTATTCCCCTACACCGGGGCATCAAGCCTCCATAGTACCAAGAGCCTCCCCTCCCATTGATGCCCCACAAGGCCATCTTCTGGTTTTAACTACTTACTATGTTGAATTATTTCTGACTGAAGTGACTGGTATATCTGTAGAATCCTAATGGTATTGTAGGAATTATTCAAGACATAAAATGATAAATTGTGAATTTGATGTCAGATGTACCTCATAGTTTATTATTAACACTATAATTGTTCTGCTTAACTAAACATAGCACGTCTATACATCATTTCCACAGAATCTTTCATCTTTGTATCCTTGGGGATTTGTTTAGTAAGAAGTGCTTTTCTGTTTTAGAGTTTGACAATCTTGGAGACCAACAACTATGATACACTTTTTGATGTCGATGGTGAACTGAGAAAAGGAATGTCTGCGTTTAAAAGAAACATCATGAGACATACTCTGAAGTACTCTTCTCTCAATATTTCAGACTAATGAAAGCATGCATATTTTTCACTTGCTGATACATTTGTAACAGCAGACTTAAAAATTTGCTCAGTTTTTTGTCTCCTATGAAACAGCAACAGGGAGTGATTGCAAATGTTTGAAAGACTCTTTAATCCTTGTTATTCTGATGATTCTAAGAAGGAAGTTGAAGCTGAGTGATGTGATTGCAGTGTTAACTAGAAGGTATACCCTTAGAATCAAAATAGAAATCCTTTACTTTTAAACATCTTAAATCATTTTCTTGTTTCAGTGTAAAAGCCTCTTTATATTAACTTCCAAATAAAATCTAAATGAATAACAACTGAGTAACAAATAGTCCACTGTACTGAACTTCCACACACTAATGTAGTGATTTTGTTTTAATTTATTCTTTAATCTTTTTTTACAGTCCAGACTTTATCCCCCTCCAGGTCCACCCTCTGACTGTTATACATCCCATACTTCCTCCCCCCACCCCCACCTTTGTCTCCAAGAGGATGTCCCCACCATCCAAACCCCACTCTGCCAGATCTCCCCATTCCCTGGAGCCTCAAGTCTCCTGAGGTTTAGGTCTATCTTCTCTGACTGAGTCCAGACCCAGCAGTCCTCTGCTGTATATGTGTTGGGAGCCTCATATCAGCTAGTGTACGCTGCCTGGTTGGTGGCTGACTGTCTGAGAGATCCTGAGTGTCCAGGTTAGTTGAGACTGCTGGTCCTCCTACAGGGTCACCCTCCTCCTCCTCAGCTCCTTCCAGCTTTTCCCTAATTCAACCACAGGGGTCAGCAGCTTCTGTCCATTGGTTGGGTGTAAATATCTGCCTCTGACTCTTTCAGCTGCTTGTTGGAGCTGTCTTTTGGAGGGCAGTCATGATAGGCCCTTTTTGTGAGCACACCACAGATAGCGTCAGTAATAGTGTCCGGCCATGGGGCTTCTCCTTGAGCTGGATCCCAATTTGGGCCTGTCTCTGGACCTCCTTTTCCTCATTATTCTCTCCATTTTTGTCCCTGCAGTTCTTTCAGACAGAAACAATTCTGGGCCAGAGTTTTAACTGTGGGGTGGCAACCCCATCTCTTCACTCGATGCTTTGTCTTTCTACTGAAGGTGGACTCTACAAGTTCCCTCTCCCCACTGTTGGGCATTTCATCTAAGGTCCCTCCCTTTGAGTACTGAGAGTCTCTCACCTCCCAGGTCTCTGGTATATTCTAGAGAGTCAGCTCCCCACCTCCTACCTCAGGAAGTTGCCTGTTTCCATTCTTTCTGCTGGCCCTCAGGGCTCCAGTTCTGTCCCCACCCCCAACACCTGATCATGTTCCCCTCTTCCCTTCTCTGTCCCCTTTCCCACCCAGGTCCCTCCTTCCCCTGTAGTGATTTTCTTTTTACCTTCTTAATGTTTCCAATTATTTATTATTTATAATGATGATCAAAATTTATATTTTAGATTCATTATCTTATCAGTTCCCAGAGGTACAAGATACAAATATAGGAGGTAATTGGTTTGACTTGATTTCACTTCATTTGACTTTTGAGATAGGCACTTATGTTGTGTGTTGTCCAGGAGGGTCTAGAATGTTTAGGTGCAAGGTAATCTCAGCATTCCATGTAGGTGCTGTTACAGGTATATGCCAATATACCTGGCTTACATTGCTTTTAAGAAAACAGTCCCACAAAATCTCCTATAACCACTATATAATTAACACCGTCAGCTCTGAGAAATGAAAATATTTCCTGTTGACCTATAAAATTCATTGAAAGAAAGTATATTTGTGTCTTGAAATGAACTAAACTGCTAACTGAGCATACAGGCTATTCTGCTGGCCAGCACTCCCTAGTTGTTGCTTAACCTCATGACCTGCCACCACTGACAGGTGTGACAGGTGTGCCTGGCAGGATAAAAGGACTGGTCAGCGCCCCCTCTTTGTTCCAGGCCCAGCCTCCTCTCTCTGTTTCCATTGTTCTTGTTTCTCTCTCTTTTCTCAGCTTCTCCTCCACCTGTTCTCTGCCACACTTTTCTCTGCTCTTGTGGCTCTGCTGCTGTCTGTCTGCCTATCTGCCTCTACCCCTTCCCCAGCTTCTCACTCCTCTCCTCTCCCCTAATAAATCCCTTTTACACTAAGTCTGTTGCATGGTGTAATTTCTCGGGCACATCTTGCTTGGCACGGGTCAACCAAAGGTACCCGCTTGCCACATTATATTCCATAACACTAACATATTGAATGCAACTGACAAAATCTTATAAATATTAGTCTGACACATGGATTTTTGTATTTCCTAAAGGCATCAAAACATCATTTCATTGGGCTTGGCCTTCAGGTAAATGGCACCTACGTGACTTAATGATTAAATATACTTCACATGTGTCTTCAAAAAAATGAGCAAGAATGCCTTCCATTTTGATGTTCAGCAAATATATAGAAGTTTGATTTTTAGATTCATTCTTAAGCTGTTAATTTTTATTCCTCATTATTTAAAATATTTATACATGAAATTGAAATGTTTGTTTTACCAAATAATCAGTATTTAAATACTTCTTTTTTTTTTTAAAGGGACAACATTTATTCCTTTTCCAAATGTTACAGTAGATCCAGGTGGAAGAATGGTTTTAGCAGTTAGAAAAAAAAGTACAAATCTGGGGTTTGGCCATTAAAAGTTATTTACAACAATGGGAGGGGAAAAAGACAACAAGAAGCTGTTTCACATTACAGACCTCCCTCCCGCCTCAAGCCTAATACTTGCTTAGCAAGTCAGAGACATGGTTGATTTTACAAGCTGGAGGTTTGAACTTGAGTAAGACATTTATAAAAACCCAGACAGGGGCAATGTCCTCCCCAGCCCAGGTGCCACTAGGCACAGCACAAGAGACTAAATTCAACAGAGAAAGGCTGGACACTCAGGGTTTGGGAGTATAAGCCCCCACTTCTGGCTCTGGGGCTTGAGAAGCAGGATAAACAAAAGGAACTTGGGAAAGAATTGAAAACCCAGCAATTGTTTCTGCAGGGATGGGCTCGTGAAGGAAGGAGGGACAGGAGCATGTCACATCACTAATCTAACTTTGGGAAACCCCAAGGGACCATCTTCAACTGGCCTTAAGAGTAAGACCAAATGGCTGATGGGAGAATCCACAGGAGGGTGAAAGGGGAGCATGTCTGGGAGGGGGCAACAAGCCCCTTCCTTTCTGGGCACAGGAAGGCAGCCAGGCACGAGGTCGAGGCAGTGACCTCGCAGGGACAGCACAGTTTTTGTAGCTTAGAGATCACCCACCTGCCCCCACCCAGCTACTCATTCTGCTCAGCACTGGCAGATGTGGGGCCACTCTCTGGGGAGGGAGTGGATGGCTCTGCAGCCTGGGACCCTGCCTCCTCTTCTGTGTCTCCTTCCTTGGAGGCAGCACTAGCCTCTGCCCCCTTGGCCTGGGGCTCTTGGCTCTCAGGGGTGGCAGCAGCCTTCCCTTCTTGGGCAGTGCCCTCATGGCTGCAGGCGCTGATCTCCCCCTGCTCCTTCTCTTCCTCTGTTGGTGAGGAGGCTGAGGAATCACCCCCACCCTCCTTCCGATTTCTCTTGAAGGACAGGCAACTCAATTTGAAAGGCTTCTTGAAAGAGAATTTCTTCTTCTTCTTGGAGGTCTCTTGGGCAGCGACCTCCCCCTTGGCCTCAACTTCCTGGCTAGGAGGCGCTGGCTTGATGGCATCACCAGTAGCCCCAGCTGCCTCATCTGTTCCGTTCACGGGTGGTGACTCCCCTTCACCCTTGGGGGTTAAGTCTCCATTGCTTTTCACCACGTGGCCATTCTCCTGTCGTTGGCCTTCGCGGCGGAGGCGCCCACTGCCTCCTCAGTGGTCATGTCGCCCCGGGGAGCCTTGGAGCTCTGGCTGCCCATGATGGGGGTCTGCTGGGGGCGCCTGGAGCCGCCCCACGCTGGCGCAGCAGGGGATAGTTCGGAGGGCAGAGGGGTGGGGCTGCGTCCGAGGAGGAGGGGTACGGGGCGGGGGGCAAAGCGCGCTGCATCCCCGCTCCGCAGCAGCCACAGCTGACCCCTAGCTGTGCCCACGTCTGCTGCGCTCCACGCCAGAATGCCTAAACATTCTTATAAGTCAATCATGCTTACTGTTCTTCTAAAATGACTTAAATGAATTAAGCATTCTGAATAAGCTGTCAAGTGTCTGCCTCTACTGTTGTCCATCTTATTTTGAGATAGTGTTTCTCATTGAACCTGGAGCTGATCATTCCAGCTACACTGCTACTTCTGCTAACCCCAGCATCTGTCTCTCTCCACTCCTCCAGGGCTGGGTTACAGACAAGTGCTGGCACACTTAGTATTTACTGTGTGTGCTGGGGGATGTGAACTCAGGCCCTCCTGTTTGTGCAGCAAGCACAGTTACTCAGCCAACTCCCTAGCTCCTGTCCTACTATTTTCTAATTGACATTAAACATCTTATCATTTTCAAAATAAAAACAGTACCCTACTTTATGCCTTGAGCTCCAGACTGGTTTTTCTCCTTGCAACAATGTATGTCTATCGATGCCCTTTGACACACATAAATCCACAACCTTGCTTCAATGGCTAGAGCATTGTTCGTTTAATCCAGCAATAACAAAAGCAGGAGCAGCAGGAGCAGCAGCTGCCACAGGTCCTCCCAGGAGCTCTCCAGGAGTTTCAAGAGTCCTTAGAATTTCAAACATAAACTGTTTGCAGCTGGGAACAATCTGAAGCAGCCCCATATCCCACACCTGGGATTAAAACAAAAACATATTCATATAACATTACTGGGTTATTAAGGAAACCAAAATTCTCACACATTTCTTCCTATAGGGCGGTTGGAGGTTCCCACAACTCAGAACTAAATAAAACTTCCAAGTTTTAGGAAGCTCAGAAAGCTGTAAGTTTTGCTGGGGCCCTCCCAAAGGCTGGAAAAGAGGCAAACAATCACTAGGATGAATAGATTATCTCTTTGGTGGAGCTGCCTGCTGGTTGAGAAGAGAGCTCCTGGGGACAAGTGCTAACTCACTCATGCTGGGGTGGCTTCTCTGTGATGCAGTTGCATTTGGAGGGAGTCATGTTCCTGTAAAGAACCTCCAACCCACTGGTTCTCAGGGGAATACTTAGAACCATTTATGTCACTGGTGCCCTATCAGGAGTAAATAGGCAGCTAACTGGACCTGTTGTGAAAGTTTCTGTTAGCATTTCTTTACTTTCTATGGACAGGGTACATAGTGACTACTAGCTATTATTGATCTGGCCCTGCTTTGTGGGCCTAGCCTGCTTACTCTGTTATCTATTGTATTTGACTCAGTTGGGCCAAGGAATTACTTGGACCCTACTTTATTAAGCACATCTACTTTTCAAGTCTAACAAAATCACCTATGCCATCTGCCAACATGGGAGACACTGTTTTGATACACAGTGCTCCACAACAGAGGAATGATTAGAAGTCCAGAGCCATCTCCTAGGACGTGGGACAAATGAGCCAAAAGATACTACTCTCTAACCTAGGACAACCAGTGCCAATACTTTTATATGTGTGTGCAACCATAGTTTACAGCTGATCAACTTCATTGAACAATTGGCAGGACTCCACTGGGAGTGGGAAACTAGGCCAAATGAAAACTACATGTGTGAACATGCTTCAGCTCAGGCCAGATGCACCCCTAAAGCCCATTTTTCTGTTCCTACCGGGGGCATATCTTAGGAGGCACCTGGCAGGAAAAGTGCAAATTGTGTTCCTTCAAAAGGAGCCTGCTGCATCAGACTGTCAGCTAAGGACCTGATAACCTTTGCATTTCAGTATCCCCAACTTAAGAAACCCCTGAATGAAAACTAGCTGGCAGATTGGAATGGGCAGGAACACAGACAGGGACGGTGTGTTATATTTCAAGAGAGTTTCTGTCATGCAGAAAGCCACATCCAGGCCTTGCCTTCTTTATATGAGGAAATAAAATGTAGCACACTTCTCATTCCTGACGTAGCAAGAAATGTGATTTTGGTCCTGGTAGACACTATAGGCCAGAAGCTAAGGGTCTATTTTGGCCACGTATGTGGAGAAACTGATATGGAAGATCAGTGGCCTTGAGAGACAAAAAAAAAAAAAAAAAAAAAAACTGGATTCCTGCAATCCTTAGTATGAGACAAGGTGCCCTAGTCCTGCTACGGATGTTTGACTCCCTAAAAATTCAGTTATTGGGGCTGGATATGGTAGGAGCACAGGCCTTTAAACCTAGCACCCCAGAGGCCTCTGTGAGTTTGAGGCCAGCCTGGTCTACACCATGAGTTCTATCTAGGTCATCCAGAGCTACATAATGAGACCTTGTCCAAAACCAAAACCAAAACCAAAACCAAAACCAAAATAAAACTTCAGTTATTGGGGAAAACTGTCTTACCCAGTGGAAGTGTGATTTAACAAGTTGGAAGCCCCACATGCCTGGGTCAAAGATTCTATAATGTAGTCACTTAGGAAATCCAATGGTGTGGATTCCCAGACTACTTTGAACGAAACATCTATCCCTTGTCAAGTTTCTCTTATCTCTGGCAGGCCTGGAACAATGTCAATGCAGATATCAAGTCCCATGTCCTCAGTGTACTACACTGGATATGTGGGGGCACAGTCCAGATTATACTTCCTCCCAGCTCATCAGGATTGTGTGTGTTGAGGTCTATCCATACAGCTTTCTTCCTGTTCCCATGTACCAGAGGGGACCATTTGGAAATCTTAAGTACCGGGAGTCTCAAAGTAAATGGTGTGCCCTACAAAGTGGCAACTAGAAATACAGTGAATGGCCACCTGAGTGTAAAATTTATTTTTATGGTCCAGCTACCTGGACAGAGGATGGGTCCTGAGGCTCCCATACCTCCCGCGTATATGTGAAACCATGTTATCACGGTAAGGCGCAGTTGAAGCATAAATACATATGCTCTGTACCTGATACCTGCATTGACATTGTTCTAGGCCTGTCAGTTGAAATGATTATTATTATTATATTATATTGTGATATATAAAATTATTATTAACTGTACAATACAGGTACAGTTGAAATTATTACTAATATAACCCCAAAGGCCCTAAATATACTGTTGTGTAACAGTTTCCTCAGAGGATTGAAACATTCCACCCTGCAGGAAGCTCCTTAAGCAGGGAGATAAACAACTCAAAAGAGCTTCAGGAAGCTCCTTAAGCAGGAAGGTAAACAATTCAAAAGAGCTTCAAGGAGTCCCCCAAACTGACAACATTCACTAGGCTCCTCCCTGCCAGACGAAGGAATAAAAGCTGAGAGTCCCTCTCAGATGCAGAAAGCTGTGCTGCCAAAGAATAGTCGTGGCTAAGATGAGAAGACCTGCCCAGAAGAAGCAGAAAGCAGCGGAGCTGGAGCTGCCTTGCCTGGAAGAGGTTTATCCCAACTGCTGCACTCCACATGGAAAGGACCCTCTCCAGTCTGTTGAGCTGCCTGCAGGCTTTGCAGTGTGCTCCTGATTCCCAGCTTTGTGAGTTCTCACCCACGCTGGGGTGGGCTTTGGTGATGAAGCTGCCTTTGAGTCAGTTCTGCTCCTGTAAGTAACCCCTCACCCTTATTCCTGTAAGTAACTACGATAAAACTCATTGGTCCACCAAGTTGGACTTCAGTGACATCTATACTATAGTCTGTCGTGGGTTCTTTCTGGAGTTAATAGAAGTATGTGTTGAACAATGGTGGTATCCCCACTTTAGTCTGTCATGGGTTCCCTGTCTGAGGTTAGGAGACAAGTGTGTTGTGTCTCCCTAGGAAAATCTTTGTCATAAAACATCCAATAGCCGTACTATTTCAGTACTCAGTTTGCCCCAGAATTTTTTTTTCTGAGCATAAATACATATGCTCCGTTTGAGATCCAGTGAATCATATAGTCAACCCTAATTCTACCACAGTGAATGCAATAGCCCAAATCTGGCTTCATTATTACAGTTTATTTGCTTGTTTAGTGTGTGTGTGTGTGTGTGTGTGTGTGTGTGTGTGTGTGTGCGCGTGTAAAAACAACTTAGTGAAATTGTTCTCCCTTTCTCCGGTGTGGATTCAGGCCTTGAACTCCAGTTGGCAGGCAGGGAAACAAGAAATTTGACTTGCTGAGCCAGCTCTGATTTTGACATCTTTAATGCATACAACAGGAAATGGCCTAAAATTCAAATTATATGTATTTATTTATTCATTCATTTATTCATTCATTTAATGTGTGTGCACTTGCATGTGCTCAGCACATATTCTCATGGCACACTACACATGTGTGGATGTCAGAGAACAACTTGCAGAAATTGATTTTCTTCTACTATTTGCATATGGAGGATCAAACTAAAGTCTTTAGGCTTGGCAGTAAACACCTATACATGCTGAGCCATCTTGATAACCCTAGTTCTACCACCTTGGATGTGTGCAGCAGAAAATGGGCTTTAATTATTTATTTTATTTTATTTTATTTATTTGGGGGGATGCACATTCACTTGCCACTGCACAGACCTGGCAGCCAAAAAGAGAACTTATAAGAATTGTTTCTCTACTTCTAAATCATGGATTTGGAAACTCCAGCTCAGTCCACCAGGTTTCGTGTCAAGTGTCTTTTTACACCCCCTCAGCCATTTCATTAGTACTAATTTCTACCATGTTGAAAACTATAACCCCCTAATGGTTTAATTTATTCATTTTTTCTTTGTGTGTTTGTATGTGAGCACAAGGGCACAATAAAATCAGGTCTCAATTTTTACTGTGAAGCTCTGGACTCAAATTTAGGTTGTCAGATTCAGTGGCAAACCCCTTTATCCACTGAAGCATCCTGATGACTGTAATTCCACCTTGAATGCATACAATAAAATTGTCTATTTTTAAATTACATTTACGTGTTGGGGGATAGGGAGGTGGATCATGCACACATGTCATGGCACACACAAGAAAGTCAAAGAACTGGAGGAAGTGGGTGGCCCGGTCCAGGAGCACCCTCATAGAGGGTAGGGGGAGAAGGGAGGGGATAGAGGGTTTGTGGAGGGGAAACTGGGAAGGGAGATAACATTTGAAATGTAAATCAATAAAATAACCAATAAAAAATGCGAAAAACAAAAGAACTGGAAGAAATCCGTTCTTTTCAGGGTGTGGATTCCAGGCTTCAGTTTGTCAGCAAGTCAGTACCATCTGAACTGGAGGGTTTGTGGAGGTGTGGGGGGAGAATTGTGGGGGCTGTAAGGACATTGACCGGACTACTCTTTACAAGAACATGTGAATTGTGGGATTATGTGGAGTCTAGTGATTATCTTTTATTGCTTTACTCAAATATTAGAAGAACAAACATAAAAATCTTAACACTGATAAATTAGAGTAGAGCCCTCCTGATGTCCTGAAAAGCAGCTTTGCTCACTTCTTAGTTCCAGAGGCTCACATGCCACTAGGGGGCATATATCACTCAACAGAATGCATGCTCATGAGCGAGGCGCTAAGATCTTTGCTACTACTCCTCATCCTCCACTTGGTGGCGAACCTGCATCTTCCTTCTACCTTACGCTGCTTTCTTCCCCCCCCCCCCCCCCCCCCCCCCCCACCGTCCCGGTGGGCTGGGACTTCAACTTTTGACTCCTCCCAGCTCCTCCTACTTGCCCTTTTTGCCTAGTGTTTTGAGCTCGCTGGCTCTGCCTCCCTCGAAGGTTTCTCCGGGTCCTCCTTACTTATAGCTCAAAACGGAGCAGGACACAGGACAATGTCCACACTTCTACGGACTTTCTACAATAAAGACAGTAGACAAGACCGAGACAGCTATGGCCAACAACAACCTGAACCGTCCGCTCAACACTAATGCGGCTGATCCTTCCAACTCCAGCTCAACGCCTGGCACCACTCCGCCACCGTCTTCCAACAACCTCCAAGAGCTCGGCCACCAGGCTCCCAGTGCCTTCAGCCGCACCGAGGACTGGTCGTTCAGTTTCGAGAGAGAAGCGAACAGCTGCATTAATGGTCAGTTGGGGGCAACTGGTGCGGTGTCCTGTGAAGCTCCCCAGGAGCCCTCAGGGGCTAACGCGGTGCTGCAGGTCCACCCAGGGAATGGCGAACATAGCCTGCAGCAGAAGCCTAAGCAGCAGAAGGCGAGCAGCTCCCAGGCCACTTCTGAGCGCTACAAGACTGAACTGTGTCGGCCCTTTGAGGAAAGCGGCATTTGCAGGTATGGCCACAAGTGCCAGTTCGCGCATGGCTACCGCGAACTGCGTACCCTGTCAAGGCACCCCAAGTACAAGACGGAGCCTTGCCGCACCTTCCACAGCGTTGGCTTCTGCCCCTATGGCACTCGCTGCCACTTCATTCACAACCTGCCTGAGCAGCAACCTGTGCCTTCCGAGAGTGCCTCCGAGGAGCCGAGCTCCTTCAATGGCTCCAATGAGCAACCTTTGGGCGTTAACGAGGAACAGCAGCTCAGCCTGCAGAGTGACAGCCCTTCGGGCTTCCTGTCGGGCAACAGCCATGCCCTCCAGGCAACTCTGCTGCTCAACCAACAGGCGAGGCTCAGGATGCTGTGCTGCAGGACCGCCTCCCCTACTCCGCCCTTCTACGATGCTGGCAAAGGCCCGTGCAACAACTGCGCCAACAATGCCTCGCACCAGGAGCTAGATGGCTTCTCGCCTGCGGCATCACAGAACCCTAACTTAGCTACCACAACTCCCACTGTCTCCTACAACAACCAGCAGCAGATGGGCCCGGCGGCTTCCACGCAGTTCCAGATGCCCCATGCCGGGCCGACGCCTTCAGCCACCATCTTTGGCCAGGCTGGTGTTGGCCCCACAGCTGCTGCCCTTGCTCCTGGAGCTGCCCTTGCTCCTGGGGCTGCCATGGTTCCTGGGGCTGCTCTCGCTCCTGGGGCGGCTGCCCTCGCTCCTGGGGCTGCCCTCGCTCCTGGGGCAGCTGCCCTCGCTCCTGGGGCTGCCATGGTTCCTGGGACTGCCCTAGCTCCTGGGGCAGCTGCCCTCGCTCCTGGGGCTGCCATGGTTCCTGGGACTGCCCTAGCTCCTGGGGCAGCTGCCCTCGCTCCTGGGGCAGCTGCCCTCGCTCCTGGGGCTGCCCTCGCTCCTGGGGCTGCCATGGTTCCTGGGGCTGCCCTAGCTCCTGGGGCGGCTGCCCTCGCTCCTGGGGCGGCTGCCCTCGCTCC
>JANHMN010000449.1:0-20470 GCA_030674055.1 Rhabdomys pumilio
GGAGCGAGGGCAGCCGCCCCAGGAGCGAGGGCAGCCGCCCCAGGAGCTAGGGCAGCCCCAGGAACCATGGCAGCCCCAGGAGCGAGGGCAGCCCCAGGAGCGAGGGCAGCTGCCCCAGGAGCGAGGGCAGCTGCCCCAGGAGCTAGGGCAGTCCCAGGAACCATGGCAGCCCCAGGAGCGAGGGCAGCTGCCCCAGGAGCTAGGGCAGTCCCAGGAACCATGGCAGCCCCAGGAGCGAGGGCAGCTGCCCCAGGAGCGAGGGCAGCCCCAGGAGCGAGGGCAGCCGCCCCAGGAGCGAGAGCAGCCCCAGGAACCATGGCAGCCCCAGGAGCAAGGGCAGCTCCAGGAGCAAGGGCAGCAGCTGTGGGGCCAACACCAGCCTGGCCAAAGATGGTGGCTGAAGGCGTCGGCCCGGCATGGGGCATCTGGAACTGCGTGGAAGCCGCCGGGCCCATCTGCTGCTGGTTGTTGTAGGAGACAGTGGGAGTTGTGGTAGCTAAGTTAGGGTTCTGTGATGCCGCAGGCGAGAAGCCATCTAGCTCCTGGTGCGAGACATTGTTGGCGCAGTTGTTGCACGGGCCTTTGCCAGCATCGTAGAAGGGCGGAGTAGGGGAGGCGGTCCTGCAGCACAGCATCCTGAGCCTCGCCTGTTGGTTGAGCAGCAGAGTTGCCTGGAGGGCATGGCTGTTGCCCGACAGGAAGCCCGAAGGGCTGTCACTCTGCAGGCTGAGCTGCTGTTCCTCGTTAACGCCCAAAGGTTGCTCATTGGAGCCATTGAAGGAGCTCGGCTCCTCGGAGGCACTCTCGGACGGCACAGGTTGCTGCTCAGGCAGGTTGTGAATGAAGTGGCAGCGAGTGCCATAGGGGCAGAAGCCAACGCTGTGGAAGGTGCGGCAAGGCTCCGTCTTGTACTTGGGGTGCCTTGACAGGGTACGCAGTTCGCGGTAGCCATGCGCGAACTGGCACTTGTGGCCATACCTGCAAATGCCGCTTTCCTCAAAGGGCCGACACAGTTCAGTCTTGTAGCGCTCAGAAGTGGCCTGGGAGCTGCTCGCCTTCTGCTGCTTAGGCTTCTGCTGCAGGCTATGTTCGCCATTCCCTGGGTGGACCTGCAGCACCGCGTTAGCCCCTGAGGGCTCCTGGGGAGCTTCACAGGACACCGCACCAGTTGCCCCCAACTGACCATCAATGCAGCTGTTCGCTTCTCTCTCGAAACTGAACGACCAGTCCTCGGTGCGGCTGAAGGCACTGGGAGCCTGGTGGCCGAGCTCTTGGAGGTTGTTGGAAGAAGGTGGCGGAGTGGTGCCAGGCGTTGAGCTGGAGTTGGAAGGATCAGCCGCATTAGTGTTGAGCGGACGGTTCAGGTTGTTGTTGGCCATAGCTGTCTCGGTCTTGTCTACTGTCTTTATTGTAGAAAGTCCGTAGAAGTGTGGACATTGTCCTGTGTCCTGCTCCGTTTTGAGCTATAAGTAAGGAGGACCCGGAGAAACCTTCGAGGGAGGCAGAGCCAGCGAGCTCAAAACACTAGGCAAAAAGGGCAAGTAGGAGGAGCTGGGAGGAGTCAAAAGTTGAAGTCCCAGCCCACCGGGACGGTGGGGGGGGGGCGCGGGGGGGGGAAGAAAGCAGCGTAAGGTAGAAGGAAGATGCAGGTTCGCCACCAAGTGGAGGATGAGGAGTAGTAGCAAAGATCTTAGCGCCTCGCTCATGAGCATGCATTCTGTTGAGTGATATATGCCCCCTAGTGGCATGTGAGCCTCTGGAACTAAGAAGTGAGCAAAGCTGCTTTTCAGGACATCAGGAGGGCTCTACTCTAATTTATCAGTGTTAAGATTTTTATGTTTGTTCTTCTAATATTTGAGTAAAGCAATAAAAGATAATCACTAGACTCCACATAATCCCACAATTCACATGTTCTTGTAAAGAGTAGTCCGGTCAATGTCCTTACAGCCCCCACAATTCTCCCCCCACACCTCCACAAACCCTCCAGTTCAGATGGTACTGACTTGCTGACAAACTGAAGCCTGGAATCCACACCCTGAAAAGAACGGATTTCTTCCAGTTCTTTTGTTTTTCGCATTTTTTATTGGTTATTTTATTGATTTACATTTCAAATGTTATCTCCCTTCCCAGTTTCCCCTCCACAAACCCTCTATCCCCTCCCTTCTCCCCCTACCCTCTATGAGGGTGCTCCTGGACCAGGCCACCCACTTCCTCCAGTTCTTTGACTTTCTTGTGTGTGCCATGACATGTGTGCATGATCCACCTCCCTATCCCCCAACACGTAAATGTAATTTAAAAATAGACAATTTTATTGTATGCATTCAAGGTGGAATTACAGTCATCAGGATGCTTCAGTGGATAAAGGGGTTTGCCACTGAATCTGACAACCTAAATTTGAGTCCAGAGCTTCACAGTAAAAATTGAGACCTGATTTTATTGTGCCCTTGTGCTCACATACAAACACACAAAGAAAAAATGAATAAATTAAACCATTAGGGGGTTATATTTTTCAACATGGTAGAAATTAGTACTAATGAAATGGCTGAGGGGGTGTAAAAAGACACTTGACACGAAACCTGGTGGACTGAGCTGGAGTTTCCAAATCCATGATTTAGAAGTAGAGAAACAATTCTTATAAGTTCTCTTTTTGGCTGCCAGGTCTGTGCAGTGGCAAGTGAATGTGCATCCCCCCAAATAAATAAAATAAAATAAAATAAATAATTAAAGCCCATTTTCTGCTGCACACATCCAAGGTGGTAGAACTAGGGTTATCAAGATGGCTCAGCATGTATAGGTGTTTACTGCCAAGCCTAAAGACTTTAGTTTGATCCTCCATATGCAAATAGTAGAAGAAAATCAATTTCTGCAAGTTGTTCTCTGACATCCACACATGTGTAGTGTGCCATGAGAATATGTGCTGAGCACATGCAAGTGCACACACATTAAATGAATGAATAAATGAATGAATAAATAAATACATATAATTTGAATTTTAGGCCATTTCCTGTTGTATGCATTAAAGATGTCAAAATCAGAGCTGGCTCAGCAAGTCAAATTTCTTGTTTCCCTGCCTGCCAACTGGAGTTCAAGGCCTGAATCCACACCGGAGAAAGGGAGAACAATTTCACTAAGTTGTTTTTACACACACACACACACACACACACACACACACACACACACTAAACAAGCAAATAAACTGTAATAATGAAGCCAGATTTGGGCTATTGCATTCACTGTGGTAGAATTAGGGTTGACTATATGATTCACTGGATCTCAAACGGAGCATATGTATTTATGCTCAGAAAAAAAAATTCTGGGGCAAACTGAGTACTGAAATAGTACGGCTATTGGATGTTTTATGACAAAGATTTTCCTAGGGAGACACAACACACTTGTCTCCTAACCTCAGACAGGGAACCCATGACAGACTAAAGTGGGGATACCACCATTGTTCAACACATACTTCTATTAACTCCAGAAAGAACCCACGACAGACTATAGTATAGATGTCACTGAAGTCCAACTTGGTGGACCAATGAGTTTTATCGTAGTTACTTACAGGAATAAGGGTGAGGGGTTACTTACAGGAGCAGAACTGACTCAAAGGCAGCTTCATCACCAAAGCCCACCCCAGCGTGGGTGAGAACTCACAAAGCTGGGAATCAGGAGCACACTGCAAAGCCTGCAGGCAGCTCAACAGACTGGAGAGGGTCCTTTCCATGTGGAGTGCAGCAGTTGGGATAAACCTCTTCCAGGCAAGGCAGCTCCAGCTCCGCTGCTTTCTGCTTCTTCTGGGCAGGTCTTCTCATCTTAGCCACGACTATTCTTTGGCAGCACAGCTTTCTGCATCTGAGAGGGACTCTCAGCTTTTATTCCTTCGTCTGGCAGGGAGGAGCCTAGTGAATGTTGTCAGTTTGGGGGACTCCTTGAAGCTCTTTTGAATTGTTTACCTTCCTGCTTAAGGAGCTTCCTGAAGCTCTTTTGAGTTGTTTATCTCCCTGCTTAAGGAGCTTCCTGCAGGGTGGAATGTTTCAATCCTCTGAGGAAACTGTTACACAACAGTATATTTAGGGCCTTTGGGGTTATATTAGTAATAATTTCAACTGTACCTGTATTGTACAGTTAATAATAATTTTATATATCACAATATAATATAATAATAATAATCATTTCAACTGACAGGCCTAGAACAATGTCAATGCAGGTATCAGGTACAGAGCATATGTATTTATGCTTCAACTGCGCCTTACCGTGATAACATGGTTTCACATATACGCGGGAGGTATGGGAGCCTCAGGACCCATCCTCTGTCCAGGTAGCTGGACCATAAAAATAAATTTTACACTCAGGTGGCCATTCACTGTATTTCTAGTTGCCACTTTGTAGGGCACACCATTTACTTTGAGACTCCCGGTACTTAAGATTTCCAAATGGTCCCCTCTGGTACATGGGAACAGGAAGAAAGCTGTATGGATAGACCTCAACACACACAATCCTGATGAGCTGGGAGGAAGTATAATCTGGACTGTGCCCCCACATATCCAGTGTAGTACACTGAGGACATGGGACTTGATATCTGCATTGACATTGTTCCAGGCCTGCCAGAGATAAGAGAAACTTGACAAGGGATAGATGTTTCGTTCAAAGTAGTCTGGGAATCCACACCATTGGATTTCCTAAGTGACTACATTATAGAATCTTTGACCCAGGCATGTGGGGCTTCCAACTTGTTAAATCACACTTCCACTGGGTAAGACAGTTTTCCCCAATAACTGAAGTTTTATTTTGGTTTTGGTTTTGGTTTTGGTTTTGGTTTTGGACAAGGTCTCATTATGTAGCTCTGGATGACCTAGATAGAACTCATGGTGTAGACCAGGCTGGCCTCAAACTCACAGAGGCCTCTGGGGTGCTAGGTTTAAAGGCCTGTGCTCCTACCATATCCAGCCCCAATAACTGAATTTTTAGGGTGTCAAACATCCGTAGCAGGACTAGGGCACCTTGTCTCATACTAAGGATTGCAGGAATCCAGTTTTTTTTTTTTTTTGTCTCTCAAGGCCACTGATCTTCCATATCAGTTTCTCCACATACGTGGCCAAAATAGACCCTTAGCTTCTGGCCTATAGTGTCTACCAGGACCAAAATCACATTTCTTGCTACGTCAGGAATGAGAAGTGTGCTACATTTTATTTCCTCATATAAAGAAGGCAAGGCCTGGATGTGGCTTTCTGCATGACAGAAACTCTCTTGAAATATAACACACCGTCCCTGTCTGTGTTCCTGCCCATTCCAATCTGCCAGCTAGTTTTCATTCAGGGGTTTCTTAAGTTGGGGATACTGAAATGCAAAGGTTATCAGGTCCTTAGCTGACAGTCTGATGCAGCAGGCTCCTTTTGAAGGAACACAATTTGCACTTTTCCTGCCAGGTGCCTCCTAAGATATGCCCCCGGTAGGAACAGAAAAATGGGCTTTAGGGGTGCATCTGGCCTGAGCTGAAGCATGTTCACACATGTAGTTTTCATTTGGCCTAGTTTCCCACTCCCAGTGGAGTCCTGCCAATTGTTCAATGAAGTTGATCAGCTGTAAACTATGGTTGCACACACATATAAAAGTATTGGCACTGGTTGTCCTAGGTTAGAGAGTAGTATCTTTTGGCTCATTTGTCCCACGTCCTAGGAGATGGCTCTGGACTTCTAATCATTCCTCTGTTGTGGAGCACTGTGTATCAAAACAGTGTCTCCCATGTTGGCAGATGGCATAGGTGATTTTGTTAGACTTGAAAAGTAGATGTGCTTAATAAAGTAGGGTCCAAGTAATTCCTTGGCCCAACTGAGTCAAATACAATAGATAACAGAGTAAGCAGGCTAGGCCCACAAAGCAGGGCCAGATCAATAATAGCTAGTAGTCACTATGTACCCTGTCCATAGAAAGTAAAGAAATGCTAACAGAAACTTTCACAACAGGTCCAGTTAGCTGCCTATTTACTCCTGATAGGGCACCAGTGACATAAATGGTTCTAAGTATTCCCCTGAGAACCAGTGGGTTGGAGGTTCTTTACAGGAACATGACTCCCTCCAAATGCAACTGCATCACAGAGAAGCCACCCCAGCATGAGTGAGTTAGCACTTGTCCCCAGGAGCTCTCTTCTCAACCAGCAGGCAGCTCCACCAAAGAGATAATCTATTCATCCTAGTGATTGTTTGCCTCTTTTCCAGCCTTTGGGAGGGCCCCAGCAAAACTTACAGCTTTCTGAGCTTCCTAAAACTTGGAAGTTTTATTTAGTTCTGAGTTGTGGGAACCTCCAACCGCCCTATAGGAAGAAATGTGTGAGAATTTTGGTTTCCTTAATAACCCAGTAATGTTATATGAATATGTTTTTGTTTTAATCCCAGGTGTGGGATATGGGGCTGCTTCAGATTGTTCCCAGCTGCAAACAGTTTATGTTTGAAATTCTAAGGACTCTTGAAACTCCTGGAGAGCTCCTGGGAGGACCTGTGGCAGCTGCTGCTCCTGCTGCTCCTGCTTTTGTTATTGCTGGATTAAACGAACAATGCTCTAGCCATTGAAGCAAGGTTGTGGATTTATGTGTGTCAAAGGGCATCGATAGACATACATTGTTGCAAGGAGAAAAACCAGTCTGGAGCTCAAGGCATAAAGTAGGGTACTGTTTTTATTTTGAAAATGATAAGATGTTTAATGTCAATTAGAAAATAGTAGGACAGGAGCTAGGGAGTTGGCTGAGTAACTGTGCTTGCTGCACAAACAGGAGGGCCTGAGTTCACATCCCCCAGCACACACAGTAAATACTAAGTGTGCCAGCACTTGTCTGTAACCCAGCCCTGGAGGAGTGGAGAGAGACAGATGCTGGGGTTAGCAGAAGTAGCAGTGTAGCTGGAATGATCAGCTCCAGGTTCAATGAGAAACACTATCTCAAAATAAGATGGACAACAGTAGAGGCAGACACTTGACAGCTTATTCAGAATGCTTAATTCATTTAAGTCATTTTAGAAGAACAGTAAGCATGATTGACTTATAAGAATGTTTAGGCATTCTGGCGCGGACCTCAGCAGACGTGGGCACAGCTAGGGGTCAGCTGTGGCTGCTGCGGAGCGGGGATGCAGCGCGCTTTGCCCCCGCCCCGTACCCCTCCTCCTCGGACGCAGCCCCACCCCTCTGCCCTCCGAACTATCCCCTGCTGCGCCAGCGTGGGGCGGCTCCAGGCGCCCCCAGCAGACCCCCATCATGGGCAGCCAGAGCTCCAAGGCTCCCCGGGGCGACATGACCACTGAGGAGGCAGTGGGCGCCTCCGCCGCGAAGGCCAACGACAGGAGAATGGCCACGTGGTGAAAAGCAATGGAGACTTAACCCCCAAGGGTGAAGGGGAGTCACCACCCGTGAACGGAACAGATGAGGCAGCTGGGGCTACTGGTGATGCCATCAAGCCAGCGCCTCCTAGCCAGGAAGTTGAGGCCAAGGGGGGGGTCGCTGCCCAAGAGACCTCCAAGAAGAAGAAGAAATTCTCTTTCAAGAAGCCTTTCAAATTGAGTTGCCTGTCCTTCAAGAGAAATCGGAAGGAGGGTGGGGGTGATTCCTCAGCCTCCTCACCAACAGAGGAAGAGAAGGAGCAGGGGGAGATCAGTGCCTGCAGCCATGAGGGCACTGCCCAAGAAGGGAAGGCTGCTGCCACCCCTGAGAGCCAAGAGCCCCAGGCCAAGGGGGCAGAGGCTAGTGCTGCCTCCAAGGAAGGAGACACAGAAGAGGAGGCAGGGTCCCAGGCTGCAGAGCCATCCACTCCCTCCCCAGAGAGTGGCCCCACATCTGCCAGTGCTGAGCAGAATGAGTAGCTGGGTGGGGGCAGGTGGGTGATCTCTAAGCTACAAAAACTGTGCTGTCCCTGCGAGGTCACTGCCTCGACCTCGTGCCTGGCTGCCTTCCTGTGCCCAGAAAGGAAGGGGCTTGTTGCCCCCTCCCAGACATGCTCCCCTTTCACCCTCCTGTGGATTCTCCCATCAGCCATTTGGTCTTACTCTTAAGGCCAGTTGAAGATGGTCCCTTGGGGTTTCCCAAAGTTAGATTAGTGATGTGACATGCTCCTGTCCCTCCTTCCTTCACGAGCCCATCCCTGCAGAAACAATTGCTGGGTTTTCAATTCTTTCCCAAGTTCCTTTTGTTTATCCTGCTTCTCAAGCCCCAGAGCCAGAAGTGGGGGCTTATACTCCCAAACCCTGAGTGTCCAGCCTTTCTCTGTTGAATTTAGTCTCTTGTGCTGTGCCTAGTGGCACCTGGGCTGGGGAGGACATTGCCCCTGTCTGGGTTTTTATAAATGTCTTACTCAAGTTCAAACCTCCAGCTTGTAAAATCAACCATGTCTCTGACTTGCTAAGCAAGTATTAGGCTTGAGGCGGGAGGGAGGTCTGTAATGTGAAACAGCTTCTTGTTGTCTTTTTCCCCTCCCATTGTTGTAAATAACTTTTAATGGCCAAACCCCAGATTTGTACTTTTTTTTCTAACTGCTAAAACCATTCTTCCACCTGGATCTACTGTAACATTTGGAAAAGGAATAAATGTTGTCCCTTAAAAAAAAAAAAAAAGAAGTATTTAAATACTGATTATTTGGTAAAACAAACATTTCAATTTCATGTATAAATATTTTAAATAATGAGGAATAAAAATTAACAGCTTAAGAATGAATCTAAAAATCAAACTTCTATATATTTGCTGAACATCAAAATGGAAGGCATTCTTGCTCATTTTTTTGAAGACACATGTGAAGTATATTTAATCATTAAGTCACGTAGGTGCCATTTACCTGAAGGCCAAGCCCAATGAAATGATGTTTTGATGCCTTTAGGAAATACAAAAATCCATGTGTCAGACTAATATTTATAAGATTTTGTCAGTTGCATTCAATATGTTAGTGTTATGGAATATAATGTGGCAAGCGGGTACCTTTGGTTGACCCGTGCCAAGCAAGATGTGCCCGAGAAATTACACCATGCAACAGACTTAGTGTAAAAGGGATTTATTAGGGGAGAGGAGAGGAGTGAGAAGCTGGGGAAGGGGTAGAGGCAGATAGGCAGACAGACAGCAGCAGAGCCACAAGAGCAGAGAAAAGTGTGGCAGAGAACAGGTGGAGGAGAAGCTGAGAAAAGAGAGAGAAACAAGAACAATGGAAACAGAGAGAGGAGGCTGGGCCTGGAACAAAGAGGGGGCGCTGACCAGTCCTTTTATCCTGCCAGGCACACCTGTCACACCTGTCAGTGGTGGCAGGTCATGAGGTTAAGCAACAACTAGGGAGTGCTGGCCAGCAGAATAGCCTGTATGCTCAGTTAGCAGTTTAGTTCATTTCAAGACACAAATATACTTTCTTTCAATGAATTTTATAGGTCAACAGGAAATATTTTCATTTCTCAGAGCTGACGGTGTTAATTATATAGTGGTTATAGGAGATTTTGTGGGACTGTTTTCTTAAAAGCAATGTAAGCCAGGTATATTGGCATATACCTGTAACAGCACCTACATGGAATGCTGAGATTACCTTGCACCTAAACATTCTAGACCCTCCTGGACAACACACAACATAAGTGCCTATCTCAAAAGTCAAATGAAGTGAAATCAAGTCAAACCAATTACCTCCTATATTTGTATCTTGTACCTCTGGGAACTGATAAGATAATGAATCTAAAATATAAATTTTGATCATCATTATAAATAATAAATAATTGGAAACATTAAGAAGGTAAAAAGAAAATCACTACAGGGGAAGGAGGGACCTGGGAGGGAAAGGGGACAGAGAAGGGAAGAGGGGAACATGATCAGGTGTTGGGGGTGGGGACAGAACTGGAGCCCTGAGGGCCAGCAGAAAGAATGGAAACAGGCAACTTCCTGAGGTAGGAGGTGGGGAGCTGACTCTCTAGAATGTACCAGAGACCTGGGAGGTGAGAGACTCTCAGGACTCAAAGGGAGGGACCTTAGATGAAATGCCCAACAGTGGGGAGAGGGAACTTGTAGAGTCCACCTTCAGTAGAAAGACAAAGCATCGAGTGAAGGGATGGGGTTGCCACCCCACAGTTAAAACTCTGGCCCAGAATTGTTTCTGTCTGAAAGAACTGCAGGGACAAAAATGGAGAGAATAATGAGGAAAAGGAGGTCCAGAGACAGGCCCAAATTGGGATCCAGCTCAAGGAGAAGCCCCATGGCCGGACACTATTACTGACGCTATCTGTGGTGTGCTCACAAAAAGGGCCTATCATGACTGCCCTCCAAAAGACAGCTCCAACAAGCAGCTGAAAGAGTCAGAGGCAGATATTTACACCCAACCAATGGACAGAAGCTGCTGACCCCTGTGGTTGAATTAGGGAAAAGCTGGAAGGAGCTGAGGAGGAGGAGGGTGACCCTGTAGGAGGACCAGCAGTCTCAACTAACCTGGACACTCAGGATCTCTCAGACAGTCAGCCACCAACCAGGCAGCGTACACTAGCTGATATGAGGCCCCCAACACATATACAGCAGAGGACTGCTGGGTCTGGACTCAGTCAGAGAAGATAGACCTAAACCTCAGGAGACTTGAGGCTCCAGGGAATGGGGAGATCTGGCAGAGTGGGGTTTGGATGGTGGGGACATCCTCTTGGAGACAAAGGTGCGGGTGGGGGGAGGAAGTATGGGATGTATAACAGTCAGAGGGTGGACCTGGAGGGGGATAAAGTCTGGACTGTAAAAAAAGATTAAAGAATAAATTAAAACAAAATCACTACATTAGTGTGTGGAAGTTCAGTACAGTGGACTATTTGTTACTCAGTTGTTATTCATTTAGATTTTATTTGGAAGTTAATATAAAGAGGCTTTTACACTGAAACAAGAAAATGATTTAAGATGTTTAAAAGTAAAGGATTTCTATTTTGATTCTAAGGGTATACCTTCTAGTTAACACTGCAATCACATCACTCAGCTTCAACTTCCTTCTTAGAATCATCAGAATAACAAGGATTAAAGAGTCTTTCAAACATTTGCAATCACTCCCTGTTGCTGTTTCATAGGAGACAAAAAACTGAGCAAATTTTTAAGTCTGCTGTTACAAATGTATCAGCAAGTGAAAAATATGCATGCTTTCATTAGTCTGAAATATTGAGAGAAGAGTACTTCAGAGTATGTCTCATGATGTTTCTTTTAAACGCAGACATTCCTTTTCTCAGTTCACCATCGACATCAAAAAGTGTATCATAGTTGTTGGTCTCCAAGATTGTCAAACTCTAAAACAGAAAAGCACTTCTTACTAAACAAATCCCCAAGGATACAAAGATGAAAGATTCTGTGGAAATGATGTATAGACGTGCTATGTTTAGTTAAGCAGAACAATTATAGTGTTAATAATAAACTATGAGGTACATCTGACATCAAATTCACAATTTATCATTTTATGTCTTGAATAATTCCTACAATACCATTAGGATTCTACAGATATACCAGTCACTTCAGTCAGAAATAATTCAACATAGTAAGTAGTTAAAACCAGAAGATGGCCTTGTGGGGCATCAATGGGAGGGGAGGCTCTTGGTACTATGGAGGCTTGATGCCCCGGTGTAGGGGAATACCAGGAAGAGGAGGTAGGAGTGGGTGGGTAGGTGGGGGAGCACCATGGTAGAAGCAGGGTAGGGGGATGGGATAGGGGGGTTTCTGGGAGGAGGGAGGGTAACTGGGAAAGGGGATAGCATTTGAAATGGAAATAAAGCAAATATCCAATAAACATATCTTCATGTTTCCTAAAACATATTTAGTTTCCAAAGGACATTTTATGGACCGTGTGCAACATACCTTCATGAACTTATTATGCATGTCTCTAATTGCTTGCAGGGCCTGGTTCTGACTAGTTTTTGACAGTTTAAATGCTTTTTGTTTCTTTCGATAATTCTTCTACAAATATAAAAGGAAAACATTACTATAACACGTCTGTGCATTTTTGTTTCTGTTGTTGTGCAGCATGAATGCTAGGCTGACAAGAAACCCCTTAATGTGTCTCCAACCCTAAAATGTTTAAGTGAGCCAAAATAACTCCATATGAATCTTAAAAGGAATAGTTTTCCAACTGATTTAACATTTGAACAACTATTATGACTAAATACTCTTAACATATATTTTTACAGGAACATGAAACACAATTATCCTACCTAGTGTGTGATAGAACATATTTTTATGAGGAAGTATTTGCCATGCTGCACAGGCCTTAGCCTCCCAAGTACTTATGTTTATAGGCATGCACCATGCAAACAGGTACTTGGTAAAATCCTAAGCCTAGAAAGCTTAACTCTAGTTAGTGTTAATGCTTTTACCATGTGATAGCCTCATTGTACTAAAGAGCAGAAGCAATCCCAGGAGATGGCTCACTACCTCATCTCTGTATCTACCACTCACCTAAGTTGTATATGCCATGTCCTCTCTCTTTTTTTTTCTTCCTTTCTTAAGAATGCCTTATACTTGTTCTTAACTAAGTACAGTGTCTTCAGTTGTCTCAACTATTGTCAAGAATTTCAGCAATTATAACTGCTATTTAAAATTTGTGACTCAAGCTGGGCCTGTCAGTGTAATGCCTATAAGACTGACTTTTATAAAGTTTGAGTTAGAATGATCGCAAGTTCACGAATAGCCTTGATCACTTAAAGATACTCTGCCTCAAAATAAAGTGTAAAAAGATGTCTGGGGACAACTTTTCGTGGTAGATTGGTTTTCTTTAGGTTCCAGTCTCAAGTAACACAGGGAAGTAGTAAAAGAATTTCTCTCTGTATTGTTTATGTTGGCACACAACCATGGTAATTTGCATTCAAAAAAATTAAAACAAGCCTTATGTACACCTTTTGTCCTTTATTCCCTGTGAGCAGTTTTGGACTCTATGTTTCCACTCAAATCATCCCTATTAAGTACAATGACCTCCACATTGCCAAGTTCACCTTTAAAAAACGTGCGTGTGCATACATATGGAGACCAAGGATTAATACTGAGTTTCTTCCTTGGTTGCACCCCACTTTTTTGGAGACAGGATCTCACTGAACCTTGAGCTCATCCATTAGGCTAGACTAGTGGCTAAGAAGCTCTGGAACTCTTCTTATCTCTGAAGCAAATTTGAGTTTGGTGGTTGCAAAATGCTCACCACCACACCAAGGTTTTTGTTGTGGAGGTTTGTTTTTGTTTTGCTGGTTTTTTGTTGTTGGTGGTGTTGGTGGTGGTATGTGTGTGCGCATATGCAGGGAATATAAGCTCAGGTCTTCATGCCTGCACAGGAGAAAGATTACCAACTAAACCATCTCCCAGCCCTGCAAATCTATCTTATTTGGCCCATTAGCAGCATATGACACAATTAGTGGTCTTTTCTTCCTTGACAGGTCTTCTTCACTCATGATAGTTTACTTCCTACCCATTGTTCTCTTCCTTTACTGGTTCCCTCTGACCCCACCTCATGCAGGACTGCAAATATTGAATTACTCTGGGGGTCTACCCTTAGACTCCTCACTTATATGGATGATCACTCCCCCTTGTGATTTCATCCAGATGTCAAGGTTTAAAAACTACCTTCAATTGGAGTATTTATTTATTTGTATCTTTAGCCCCTATCTCTCTTCTGAACTGACTCATAATGGGGGCTTCCTCAACGTCTTCCAGGCAGGAATGGAGCTCCTGTTCACTTCAAATTGAGTATTTCCCAAACTACTAACCAATCAAATACAAAATTAGTTACTATAGTCATCATCTCAGATCTTACTTGGAAATCATGTGGTGACCACAGTGATTGGTACAGTAATGGAGAGATGATCTATAATAATTTGGTGATATTCCTCCCATAGGAATATTCTGCCAGGGCTGTTGAAGAAGGTTGTTTCCATCTACTGTTGTTTCTCGATTTGTACTAAGTTCAGGATTGTAAGAACTGATTTACCCGTTTGAGTGGGTTTCCTAATACTAACAACAGAGTCCAGATGACACTAGTAACCTTTCTCCTTTCAACTGCATCTGAGGCTGACCTACTGTTATTCATTTTATAGAAACTGGTAATCCTCTCTTCATCTTTCAGCAAATGTCTGCCTCTTGAAAATTTATGATCTGGTCTAATATAAAAGGCCTGGTAGTTTTCATTGATATAGTATGTGATCACACGTCTCTGGTTTATAACTCAGTAGGACTAGAACAGAGCCAAGGATGGATAATGAAACTTAGTTTAGTTTCATGTACCCAACACAAGGCTAGTTTCTCCATTCCTACTTGATACTCGGTTATACTAGATTAATTATAAAGTTAGTTATGATACCAACAGCTGATTTTTCTTGTTTGTCATTGAATTTCTGTATATCCATATCAAACTTCTGAAGTGTCGTTATATACTGCTTACAAAATTTGTTGTTAATCTTCTTCCTGTAAAGCAAAATAATGAAAGCAGTCACATTTCATACCAATATGAAAAGAACACCAAAACAAATTAAATTGACCATTTCATAGTATAAAAAGAAAAACAGCAGTAAAAAAATTACTATTGATTTTTCCCTAACAAATTATCAGAGAAGTTTTCTTTTATGTTTTATCTTTTCAAAATTAAATAAGTTTTAACATATATATATAAATTTTTCAGAAAATTAATTGTATTTCCAAGTAGGGTTTTCTTCATTATTTTCTACCAAATATAGGGTCTAATTTATTTTCCTATATTAGCTCAGTTAAGACTTAGTGCAAAACTTCAGTTAAAATAGACAAATTGTCTGCATATATAATGGATCTTTTTCTATATTGTTAAACATAGTAAACCATAAATTACATTTCTAAGACCTTTTGCAAGATTCCTATATTTCCACAATGAATGTAAATCAAAATTTAAAATCTCATTAACAGTTATTTGAAGGAGAAAATAAATATGTTCACACATTTCTAAGAATTATATCTAGTTTCCTTGAAGGCATGAAGTTATAGGGTTAACTGCTTAGACAAAGTTAAAGCCACACATTTTTACTAAAAGACATGACTGTCTTTTAAAACTTCAGCCACATATAATTTTTAAAATGATACAAATGTGACTTTATAAAACTAACAACTCTACCTTTCTTGTTTGTTGATTTTCCAACCTTGTTCTAATTTTCGGTTACTGCCTTTGAAAGAATCTTTGACATAAGTTTCCATGTGTTTTCTCTTTATTTGGAGAGTCTTGTGAATGTCACCTAAATTAAAAATAAAGTGTCATGCTGAAGAAACTTTAGTTGATTCCATGCATTCAAGTAAATATAAATATAGATAAAATTCATTCAATAATGCTAAGGAAACAAAATTAAATCCAAAGATATCACCAACATGGTATACCAAATGCTTCATACTTTAGAATACTTAGGGTTTTATATTTTAGAGGAAGGACGTTCAACCAGTAAAATCTACAGAAATGTTCCAAAATACAGAAAATTCCACTCCTGTGTATTTTGGCTAATATATGTCTAATCTTATCCTAATTTTGATTTCTCTTACGAAAATAATTTTGATTTCCCTAAAGAAAATAATTTTGATTTCCCTGAGGAAAATAATTTTAAACTTCAAGAGCAGTTTTCAAAAGAACAGATATACAAAACAAAGGATCAAGAATGGGCTTTAATTGCTTCATGGGAATTCCCAAAGTTTGCTTAAATCTAATAAAATCTTTATTTCTAAAGAGTATAGTCCATTATACTTCAGAACATATCTTTTCCAAAAATAAAAATGAAAAAGTAATTTACATAAATATCAATGCTATTAATTGAAGAATATTTTTGTAGGACATTTTCACCGGTAAGTACTGAAGTTCATAAAATTTGTAATGTTTCAGAAAATGTTTAGTACCTTTGTGGCATACATAGTTGGCTTTCAGGAATTAGGATGAACCTATATTATGGTGCACATGTTTAATGCTTTCAACATATATAGTACTATATAAAACAGATTATAAAATGATTACTCTGCCTCCTTCAAATAGAGCAAATTCTTCAGTTATCCAAAAGATTTGATAAAATGGGTAGCCATAAAAAAACCACTAATTTTTTAAATAAAACATTGTTTCAGGGCTGGAGAGATGGCTCAGCTGTTAAGAGCACTGGCTGCTCTTGCAAAGGACACAGGTTTGGTGTCTAGCTCTCAAATGGTGGCTCACAACTATAGGTGACTCCAGTTCCAAGATATCTGACACAGTCATTTGAAATCTATGGGTACCAAGCACACATGTGGCACACATATATACCTGTAAGCAAAACACTGATACACATAAAATAAATAAGTCTAAAAATAGATATTAAGAGCATTGTTGCTGGGCGGTGGTGGCACACACCTTTAACCCCAGCACTTGGGAGGCAGAGGCAGGTGGATTTCTGAGTTCGAGGCCAGCCTGGTCTACAGAGTGAGTTCTAGGACAGCCAGGGCTACACAGAGAAACCCTGTCTCGAAAAACCAAAAAAAAAAAAAAAAAAAAAAAAAAAAAAAAAAAAAAAAAAAAAAAAGAAAAAAGAAAAAGAAAAGAAAAGAAAAGAGCATTATTTCCTAAGTCATGTAAGATGTTTTGGGCCTATGATCCTAGTTTAGAAAGCTTAAGCAGGAGATTTCCAGTGTAAGGTCAACATAGGTTACACAGGAAAATTCAGGCCAAGCTGAACTACAAAAGTATTGCCTGCTAAGAAAGGTCATGTAACTGTCAATTACATATAATTTAAAAAAGATTCTTTGGGATCTGAGTATCATTCTCTCACCAGTTAGTAAAGTTGGCTTTCACTTTGAATTACATAATTTATTTTATTAAAAACACTAAGGGGATTGGAGAGGTGACTCAGCAGTTAAAAGCACTGACTGCTCTTCCAGAGAACTGAGGTTGGATTCCCAGCAACCACAAGGTGGCTCACAACCTATAACTCCAGTTCCACTGAATTCAATGCCTTCATCTGGCTTCCTCAGGTACCAGACACACAAGTTGTGCACAGATACACATGTAGGCAAAACAACCATACCCATCCAATAAAATTTAAAAAAATAGTAAGAAGGGTTACATTAAAGAATTCAGTTTTACACGGTACCATATAAAGAGGAGTCCTAGAAAAGAAACTGACTTAATATAAAATTAACACTGAGTCAATGAAAAACTGTTGTATATACAGAATTTTGTGCATATATCACTTAGCTTTGAATACATGGAAGTGTAAAAATATTTACATCTATTTTTTCGTCTAAAAATCACTTCAAAGCAGCTAGGAAGAAGTCTCAGTAGATAAGACAGTTGACTGTGAAAAGGGGAGGTTTGAGCTTAAATCTAGCACCCACATACAAAGCCAACCATGGATGCTTGCTCCTGTAATGGCACACTGTAGTAGGTCGAGTGAGAATTGTTAGGACTTGCTGGCTGCCTGTCTAGCTGTACGTTCAGTGAAAGAGCCTGTCTCAAGGGAATAAGGTGGAAAGTAATAGAGGATTAGCACCCAACGACCTCCTCGACCTCCACATGTGTACATGTGTATATACATACGTACCATAGACATAAACACACAAAAAATAAAAATTAAGTTTCATTAATGTCACACCTGTTCAAAAAGCACCATTTTCACTTTCTGTACCATAGGGAAAAATAAATCCATGATGCTAAATCAAAAATATTTACAAAATTCTATAAATAGGAATAAGGCATTAAGAAGTCATATCATATAATAACTAATATTTCCTATTATATAAATTATGTTGACATTATATAGTTTTAAATAAATTATATATTTAAAAGTGTACCTTTAAATTTTCCCAGAATATTTTGCATTTGAGACCTGTGAAGAAATTAAAGTTTTAAAAGTTAAAGATGTTGGGGATCCAGTTTGATGGTCCAGCTTTTGCCCTACAAGTATTAAGATGAGACCTGATCTCCATCACTACCCCTCCAAGAAAACCATCCAAATTGAGGATTCATCTTATGTAATTCTTGTTTTGGAATGTACATCATATGCCAGTTATTAATATAGATTACTTTTATACAATCAATTCAACTTTTCTGGAAGTACTTAAACTAAGCAGGAAAGAATAAGTTTGAACATATTACCGTGTATCTCCAATTATTTCTTCGGGATTTGAATTCCCATCATCATGAGTAACTGGACTCTGCTCTGTGTTGGTAATAAAACAAAATTTATTTATTTATTTATTAAAATAAATGTACTTATTTAAAATAAATTTCATTTATTTTAAAATATTAAATGTTATTTTTAAAATTTTAATGAGATATTTTATGATTTTTCAAGCATACTGTCAACATTAGGTTGTAAAGTAGATCTATTATTTGTCTGAAAGTTAAACAAAATCAAGTAATTTATAATTATCTTCTGAGAATATGTTTTCAAGCCTTTCTGGACAAGGTCATACTAAGTTATGTTATTAATCAACGTGTTGTGATTAAAGGCAAAAGATACAATATGAGATTTTTCGATCTCCAATACAACCCTAAAAATAGTAACAGAGAAAAAAAGGAAGTGTAGCATCAATGTCCAACATTAGATATCTGGTACCTTCAAAAATGTCCTTTTCTGAAGCAATCTTACCTACTTCCTCATCACTTGATAAGCACCAATTCTCCATTGGTGACTCTAGAAAGTCTTCAGAATACTGCCTTTCCACAAAGAAACTTTCTGATTTAAAATAAAAAGAAATAATATTTCTCAAGCCATCTGAATAAAAAAGTTCACTTAAACTAATAAAATTGAAATATGAAATAACATTAAGGAATGATTTTATAAAAACAGCACTTAATAATTGCATGAAGGGTTTAAAGAGAAAACCACATTTCTATTACCTTCTGCTTTAATACTAAACAACTTAGTATTTAAATATTGAACAGAATAGTTGGCTTCAAAAATAGCCATTAATAATCTTAACTTTAATATGTACATGTTTTAAAAAACAGTGATTTTAGTTGAATAAAATAATTTGGGCTTCATTAGTCTATAGGAGTAAGAGTTTGTCATTTTTCAGGTTAAAGCACACACACACACACACACACACACACACACTGATGGCTTCAACTGCGACTCCAAATGGGTTTATACCTAATCATAGGAGGATGTGCATTTTGGTCCCATTTCTGCTAGGTTTTTGATAAATTTGAGCAAATGTGTTTACATCTCAATCTCCAAATAAAATCAGAGTTGCTATTATCACAAGCATGCTCCCCAAATTTTCCATAGCAATATAAATCTAAAGCAAATCTAAAAATATAAAGTTCTGCCTGGTTGGACATGTATTTCACTGCTACAGCAAGAGGCTCTGGGATCCTTCTTCAACGATGAAAAAAAAAACAAAAATTAAAAATAAAAATAAGGCAGGCATGTTTCCTCAGGCCCCAGGACATTTATAAGGACTTCAGTTTCAAGGCAGAGTTAGAGCTTATGTCCCTAAACCAAAACAACACATAAAGAAAAGCAGCCCGCACTGAATTATGTCTGGAAGCCCAGCACTTCGGAGGCTGAGAGGAGCCTCAGGATTTTGAAGCAATTTGGGCCTATATATACAAATTTCAGCAACCTGGCCTTACAACACCAGGTGGAGGAAAATGAAGACCAGTCTTCAGTTTGTTTCTAAGGAATTCCTGGGGGCAAAGTGGGGGCAGCAGCAGCACAGAAAAAAGTTCTAGTCCTTTCCTGCCCCCAAAATGACCTTCACTCTAGTCACACCTCACATTCCCAGGTTCCAGAAGGCTTTCAGGGTCTCCAATCCACTAGGCCTTCCTGCTTTCTGCTAGGAGCTATTCTGTTTAAACTCCTGCCCTTAGCAAAGTCCTCCATTTTTTCTCCTCAGATGCCTAAGAGGGTAGAGTCAACTGTGAACCAGGAAGCAGTACCTCTTAGAGTCCAGTGAGAGTCACCTCACCTCCTCAAGCCTGAAGTAACACCTCTACCCCTTCACCCTCTCCAGCCAACCTTACCCTCCCCCACCCAGAGCTGCACCATGATTCATCATCTCTCAACCTGTCACTCCACAGAGAGTTCTCCCAACCGGGTTTCCTCAAGAACTCGGCTTCATAGCTAGCACAAAGCATATCGGGTAACAGGCTTTGGGCAGGAGAAAAACAATCTTAACCAAGTCCCTTGCTGATTGGCCATGTTTGCACATGCCTAAGGCTGAGTGAGTTGTCTGTCATGGAACCAGCTATTATTCTTGCTGCCACTACAGGTAGATTACCCAGGCGCTTTCCAGTTTCCAAGTTTGCAATACTAACTTGAAAGATAAACATGTAACATATGAACCCCGATGAAGACTCTCCTACTATTTCAGCTGAAGGGGCTGTTGCATGGATTTCTAAATTGTTTTGATTTATTTATTTAATGAATGTAAGTGTTTTCTGCATGTATGGATTTACACAACATGCATGTCTGGTGCTCTTAGAAACCAGAATAGGATGCCAAATCCCCTGGATTGAGAATTAAAAATGGTTGTGAGCCACCACGTGGGTACTAGGAACTTA
>JANHMN010000450.1:0-10214 GCA_030674055.1 Rhabdomys pumilio
TTTTTTCTGTTCAGTATACTGACTCCTAAATTTAAATGCTTGTAATTTTTAACATTCCAGATTTAAAGTTGATTTCATCATTTTATTTAAATTTGTTCCTTATGTTTTATGTCCTATAACAGCAAATACATTTCATTTTGTGTAAAGTCTTCCCAAATATAAGATGAATGACTTTGCAAATTTTCTAATTTTATTTCTATATCCACAATGGACAATATTATTCATTTCAATATAGAATGTCTATATATAGTGTACAATGAAATTCATGACTTTAACAAATAGGCACAGAGTAAGAATATCATGGATATTGGCTCAGGAATTTTCTTACTTTACTAGTCCAGGCTCCTAACCTACTTTATTTTAAATTTGATAATGTTACTACAGTACTCATTGCCTCAGCATTATTGGATAATATGTATTTATTTAAGAAAATATTTTAGTAATATTTATTTATGAAAATAATTATATAATACAAATGTGTCAGTATGTGATCTTTATGCATAAGTTCACTTTCCACAAAGCATGGAAGAGTCTTGGGTCTTCTGGAGCTGGAGTTTCAGTATCCTCTATCCCAACAGATGCGAGTACTTTGATTTGAACTCATGCCCTCAGGAGGAATAGAAATCTGTCTTAAGTACTGAGCCATCTCAAAAACTCCTTTATAGAATAAAAAGCATGTATTATAAAACATTGAATGTATCAAAAATAAAGTTTTAGTCTCTTTTCTGTCTATTGAGAACTGTCATTGAAAAAAGAATTTCTGAATTCTCTCTATTCTTGTTTTATATTTTGTGTGCATGCTAACTCAGCTACTGATAAAGAACTTACAGTCACTTCTGTTTATCCTCTATGCTCACGTATACAAATATATTATAATTAAAGCTGCATGCATGTATACAATTCTGTCTCATTACTGTCGTGCCCTGACTCCCTCAGACCTTATACTCCCTTCTTTCTATATTCTTTCCCAATTTTTTATTTGTCATACATATTTTGTTTTATTTTATTTTATTTTAATTTGTTTTTTGACTCAAGAAGTTCAGACAGGGCCATCTGTGTGATCATAAATTTTAGAATATCCACTGGAGCGTAATGCCTTATTAGTAGGTTTGAAATGGTATCTTATTCACCATAAGATATCTACACAACCAGGTTTAACTCACACATTATTAAAATGATGCAATAACTTTCATTTTCAAAATTTTCATGTTTCTCAACCACAATTATTTTTTAGTTTATTCTAAATCTACAGTTTGTGAAGTATATTGGTTTGTTGATAGTCATCTCTGTGCTTGTATTTATTCATTTATTTTCTTTTTATTGGATATTTTATTTATTTACAATACAGCTGTCATCCCCTTTCTCCATTTCTCCTCCCTAGAACCCCTATCCTATAGCCCCTCTTCCGTTATGCTTTTATACTATTTTGATTACATACCTATATTAAGGTCAGTTCTAGGCTGAGGATCTAGCAATATAATAGTTGCAAATAGTCGAGGAACAAGCAATAAAATAAGCACAAATAGCCAAAAAAAAATGCAAGGTATTAAACCCAGTTACATGAACACTCTCATGAACACCGTTTCAAAAGGCTTATCAGGATGATCAAAATATCTGAGCCTACTTCCCTTTCCTAGCCCAAGGTCATTTTCATGTCTGAAGCCTACTTCCTTGTTCTAGCCTGAAATTTAGATTCCTTTCTGAAATTACTTTTTTGTTCTGGCCTAATATTTAGATTTCTGCCTGAGATTACTTCTTTGTTATATCCTACGATTTAGATTCCTACCTGAAATTACTTTGTTCTAGTCTAATGTCAGATTCCTGCTTGAAGCCTACTTCCTTCTCCTTGGCCTATGTCATATTCCTGCCAAGCAGCCCATTTCCTTGTCCTTGGCCCATGTCAGCTTCTTGCCACGTGCTTGTATTTATAATGTTAGAAAACAATTGAGCTTGTTGAGTTCAGGGAAGGCAGGTTACTGTCTTGAATCTAATTTTTCTTTGTCATTGTTTTTTGATTCACTTAATTTTTAAGTTTTGCGTATATTCCTATAATCTCTATGAACCATATGTGACAGAAAACATACAATATTTGTCTTTGTGGTGCTGACTTAATTATTGTAATATGATTATATAATTTTTCTTACAAATGTTCTAACTTTTACATGAATTCCAGTGTAAAACATATCATCTGTATTGATTCCTCTGCTGTTGGAAACTTAAACTTGTTTTGTATTTGACCTACTTGGAATAGCTCTATTAATAAATATTGACTTTAAAAACTATAATTTATTTATTTTTTATAGCCTAGTGAAAAAAATTATTGTTTTATTCAAGTTTCTTCTCAAATTTATAATGATTTGGTATAGACAATTCAATTTATTCTTTGTATTTCTGTCTTTCTTATAAATTTTAAGTTGCTATTCATGACTACTCATCAATTGAATATTTCCAAATTAAAAGTAGTATTCATGGTATAATTTATTGAGTTAAAAGTTTAAAATAGGCAGGGCAGGGGAGGCAGAGGCAGGTTGATTTCTGAATTTCAGGCCAGCCTTGTCTACAAAGTGAGTTCCAGGACAGCCAGGGCTACACAGAGAAACCCTGTCTTGAAAAAAAAGTTTAAAATATTTTTAAGAACAATGCTGGTATTTCAAGACATCCATTGTTTTTACCAGAAGTATTTTATTCCTGTACATAATTAACCATATAGCAGCTTAGTAAACTCCCCTTTAGATTTTTCTCTTTCAGTTTTTGGTTTTGTTTAGTTTTTTGTTTTGTTTTTGATATTTTTTCTTTCTTTTTTGATTGGATATTTTATTTATTTACATTTTAAATGTTATCACCTTTCCTGGTTTTCCCTCCAGAAATGCCCTATCCCATGCCCCCTACACTGGCTTTTATAAGGGTGTTCCCACACCTGCCCATCTACTCCTTCCTCCCCTCCCTGGCATTCCCCTACACTGGGACATCAAGTCTCCACAAGACCAAGGGCCTCTCCTCCCATATACAGGGGCAGATGCTTGCTGCCAACCATTGAACTGAGCATGGAGTACCCAATGGGGAGTTAGAGAAAAGACTGAAGGAGCTGAAGGGGTTTGGAACCACATAGAAAGAACAAAAATATCAACCATCCAGACCCACAAGAGCTCACAGGAACTAAACCACAAACCAAAGAGTACACATGGAGTGACCCATGGTTCCAGCTAAATATGTAGCAGAGATTTTTTTTGATGGAATATATTTTAATAAATTTAATGTACATTAAAGAGCTGGAACATCACTGTTAAACTTTCCAAAACCAGAATACACATTAGAATATTTTTTTGGTTTTTTCTTTTTATTGGATATTTTACTTACATTTCAGATGCCATCTCCTTTCCCCATTCCCCCTCTCAAAAAAACTCCTATCCCATGCCCCCTTTTCCTTTTTGCTTTTATACAATTTTTTTAACTGTTAATCAAAGGCTTTATAAGTTTGGTAATGCTCATTCAGAAGTGTAACCCAATACCCAACCAGGATATATAATCTATCTTTGACTGATGAAGACACGTGAACATCTGTCTCCATTTCCCCCCTCTCTTTCTCACTCTTCCTCTCTCTCATCATCTAGCTTCTCCTCTCCTTCTTCTTCTCCTCTCCTTACTCCTTCTCTTCCTCTCGGTACTTCTTCCCCCTTAGCTCCTCCTACATATCACCCTTCCTGTTAACATTAACATTTAACATTAAAAAATTTTAAAGGTATCATTATATCATTTATTATTTCTCATGCCTCTTTCCAAAGCCTGTCATATACCATTGCTTGCTTTCTTCCAAATTTATGGCCTCATTTTCATTAATCCTTGTTACATGCACATACATGTATAGACATATATTTCTAAATATAACCTGCTCAATCTGTATAATGTTACTTGTATATATGTTTTCAGGGATGACCATTTGGTATTAGATAACCAATTGGTGTGCTCCTCCTTAGAGAAGACTACACCTCCTACACTGAGCACTCCATATTTGCATATAATAAGTTCGTTGTGTGGGATTGATACTTCATGAGATTTTTCCTATCCACATTTACCTGCTCTTTATGGTTGTCCTTATTCAGCTCCTGTTTAGGCAGTCATACTGGTCAGATACTATGGGTGTAGCTTCTGGCTTTACTAGGAGACACAATCTCAAACAAATCCCGAAATTGTCTGGCTTGTACAATCTTTCTGCCTTCTCTTTCACAGTGTTTCCTTTAAAAAAAAAAAGAAAAATAAAGAAAAGTTATTAGAACCAACATCTTTAAAAAAGTGTCAGCCCTCTTAAAAAATTATCTTGATACAAAAATTTGTTTTGAGAATTGTATATTGCAGAATACACAGCCTTGGTGTATCTACTCATCAAGCAACCTGAGCAGACCTGCTCAAACCTCCGATGTCCTGGAATTCCATAGGGATACAGTGAAGACACAGTGTCAGAGGCTTATCAATTTGCTCTTCTGCCCGCCCCTCTTCTAGTATCTCAATGCTCTTAATCAGCTTGAAGAAGTTAATGAAGAGTTAGCGCCCCTATTCTCTGGGCTTGCGGACTAAGGTGGTTAATATTGGGCTGTCTTTCTAGAGAAAAGTAGTAGTTTTGTTGGAACAGGGAGGATTAGCTAGGATTTATTTCATAGCCACAACCTATTGGTAGAAATCTGTACAATTGTTATCAAGATGAAGTTATAATTTCTTAAATGGTACAAAATTTACTTTGATTTCAAATTTAAGGTTTTCATTGGTATGAGATTCTAATGGATATAAAAGTGAAATGAATATTGTTACTCTCATAGGCATTGTGCCTGTATAACACATCTAGGAATACAAGGTTTAGACCCAGTCCTTCTTTAACTTTTTTAACTGATTTGAGATGGTTAGCCTGTGAGTTAAGGTTCTATAGCAAATTCATGGCTTTGAGTTTATTGTTAGGATGTTTTCTATATTTTATTTAGAAATAGCTGAGAGGAGTTAACAGACAACAACCCAGATTACCTTACACAAATAGTTGGTTTTCAAAACGTCAGAAGTTCACAGAATTGACGTTACAAACATTTGTGTATTAATGTTCAAGTTGATTAGAGACCTGTCTGCTCCTGACAGCTTCCTGTCTTGGATTCTAAGAAGACAATGAACATCTTTGGAGTTACTACAGTTGTGATGAGACAGCTAGTAGGCAAGAATTGCCTCTTTCCATCTACAGACGAATTACTGTCCAGAAAAGGACACACTTGCAGAATAGTCGACTGATTATATTTGCCTAGACAGAGAAATCAGCCCTTAATAATTCTGCATCACTAAGATCTGTCAGATGATCCTGGGCCAGAAGGCTGAAGATCAGAAGCTCCAACATTTTGTAGTATAGGGATTGCCCAGGTGTTCAGCGGTGTCTACAAGTTAACTAAGTTTTAGAAGCTATGCTTTGTGCTTCTCATAATTTCAGTTAACCCAGTCATTCTGGATTTCTGACAGGGTTGAAAACTTACAGTCTCATAGCCAATCCTGGCTATTTACATTGAGAGAAAAGATTTGAGTGGATGGTTTTCAGCTGGCATTCATTCTAAAGCCAAGAAGAAAGCCAGATTCAGAACTAATTGTTTTAGTTAGGCGAGATGACAGAGGTTCTGGTTAGTCAACAAAATGATGGACTGGGTATTAGGACTATCTTGTACCTCACTGGTATGAATTGGTATAATTATGCTCTAATTGTATTTTGAGAGAAAAGTTTTATTTTAACAGGAAGGGTGATATGTAGGAGGAGCTAAGTTGCGAGGAGTATGGCAAGAAAGAGAAGGAGTAAGGAGAGGAGGAGAAGAAGAAGAGGAGAAGCTAGGTGATGAGAGAAAGAAAGATAGAGAAGGGGGAGACATGGAGGTAGATGCTCACGTGTCTCCACCAGTCAAACATAGTCGATATATATAGATTGGGTATTGGGTTACACTTCTGATTGAGCATTACCAAACTTATAAAGCCTTTTATTAACATTGTTTAAAAAAATTGTATAAAAGCAAAAAGGAAAAGGGGGCATGGGATAGGGGTTTTCTAGGGCGGGGAAATGGGGAAAAAGAGGATGGCATCAGAAATGTAAATAAAATATTCAATAAAAAAGGAAAAAAATTCCAACTGACGTTAACATATTCTACTAACTAAGCTATGTACAATATATGATTATTTCATACAAAGTAAATGTACAATTTGAGTTGTCTTGAGGAAAATTAAAAAAGCAGGTATTATGGTAAAATTCAAGGAGTCCTCATGCTTTAGATTTTGGACTTTTGCTCTTGTTTTAATATTGTAGTAGTTAACAGAGAGGATGTAGAGAAAGAAAGAAAACGTTGTGTGCTTAACAAACAAGAAAAATATATATCAAGATACAATATAGAGACAGACACTGTGGTAACTTCTTCAGAATTTAAAAAAATCTCATATTAATTTTAGGCAATTATATGTAGACTATTGAGAATTGAAAACATTATTTGAGTCAAGTTACAATAACACATTTTAAAATTATTTGGGGCATATATAAACACACAGACTCTGAGCACACATATTTGAAGTCAACATTGTATACTTAGGTAAGGACCAGATGTAGGAAGAGATCATGAGGTATGCCAGTGCTCAATGCACATGGTATTTATTCTTCCAAATATTTAGCAGCAGCTATCATCTGTCCATTGTCTTATGGATTTATAAACCAAAAAGATAAATATCACATCTTTTAACAGAGTTCACATATTTTTATCTTAGGTCAGGAAGAAATATGATCTCATTTAGTTGCTCCATGACAATGACTATTTTTAGTTTATTATTTGTGTATAGGAAGGACTCAGTATATTCACTATGACATCTCTCTTTTGTGTGGGGAAATTCTATGATGACTTCAGACTCTTTATTGTGCCTGTGGTGCACTGTTGAAATAAGACAAACACATCTTATGAGATCTACTCACATATTACACAGAGGTAATGCATAGTGGTAGCATACATTGTCCATCAAGAATCTTCAATTAAATTAGGTTACATTAAGATACAATGAATCACAGTGATGAATATTCCCATTTTGTATCTCAATGTACTAATAATTGAATCTCGAGAGGGAGTATTTTCTCACTGTCACATTGATTTCCCACAGAGACTGGTGCTTGTTTTCAGAAACTTAGGATTATAAGCTTTAGGGATACACAGTGACATATAAAGACTGTGGCATTTTGTATAGTGACATCTTTAGGAGCAGAGGGAAGCATGTAATGTTTGTTTCATTGGTGAGTTTGTTGGATATGATTAAGTACATTGTTTTTGGTGGAATACACTGAAATAATAGTTTCGGGGAGCTCAAATTTTGATTTATTTTCTTTATGGGATAATACGATTGCACTCATAAAGAAGAGTTTGTAAATAAAACTACAGAACCATAAACCATTGCTATTTTCTGTTTATACATTGCTTCTAAAGTATGCATTAGTAGATAACATGCTATAAGAATGCATATTGGATTGTATAGTTCTTGCTTGGTAGTGGATAATCCTAGCAGGAAATGTAATCAGTTTAATCTACAGAAAGAGATTGGCCTGATATTTTGTTTACGTTTGTAATAAATTCATCTAGTCAGTCTGGGAGAACTGTGTGGAGATTTTGCTCACTGTCACAGCAATACTGGAAGTAGCAGTAAATAACCTTTATTACTGTTCATGTAAAAAGGCAGAAAAATGAACCAGGGATGAAGCAAAAGAGAGAGGATTTATTTCAGTTTTGAGATAAGACACTAGATATGTGCTTCTTATACAGGTTTTCCAGTTGTGGTCTCATGCACAGTTTAGTCCACATCATACTTTGTGTAATGTATTTTGGGTGAGATGCTAGTATACTGATGAGATCAGCAATCTTCACATGAGATATTGCCAAACTCCCTCCCTATTGTGACAGGAAAAAATGTTCTTGCATACTGAGGAATATCCTCCTGTATCGTATTTCTTGCTGAAAAAGAAGACATGCTTGGGAGGAAACAGTCATGATATTTTTATATTCATTCCTGGTCAAGCATTTTCAAAATGTTTCTTTTAAATTCAATGAAAGACAAATTACTCATTTTCTTGTATGTTTGAGGAATACACATTTTCAGATCAGAACTGTGGCATGAGTTGAAAATACTATATATTAATTAATCCATTCTCAAGCCTTTGAAGCCAGTTGATAGATTGGGAAAACCTTGTTTGTGGTCTTCTCCAAATTCTTTCTTTCCAATATTTCTGTGAGGTACCTGAGCATCCTCAGGAATATTTCCATCAAGAGTCTTAACAAGTAAGCAAATAAATGGCTCTCTACATTTTTTGAGTTTTAAATTTCTAAATTATAGCAAGTTCCTTCACAGATATAGTCTGAAAACTTACTTTAGAATCTGGTTATGCTATAAATTCTTAGTACAGCACAATCTGAATAAAATTATTTTTAGAGATAAAAGCAAAAATTGTGGTTTATGTGTATTATATTTGATATGTATATATGTATATAATGGTTTTAACTTCCATTTATATTTTCCTGTATTTTGTGTACTAAATTATACAAATTTGGACACCTTTAAGGGCTATATTTTTACATATTACAAAATTTTTCTAATCACCCTCAATTTTCCACTTGATTTATAAATTTTAACACCTTAAAACATTAACAATTATCAGTAGCCAATTGTAATATTTTTCTGCATCTTTGATTAATTTTCTCAAGAAATTTAAAGCAACATATTTTGTAGAAAGGATTTTTATTAATAAGCTGAAAAACCATGGATACATAACTAAAAGTATTACTTGAGTATTTATTCTCTAAATCATGACTGAAATTAAATAAAAAATTAAGCAAATCAGTATGTAAATTGCCTGAAGAAAATGTCATATCAGACACTTACTGCTGAATAAGTTAATGCTTTCTAGTTATTTCTGAATTCTGGCTGGCTGGATAAACCCCAATGTTCTAGTTTAAAACTCCTCTCCAACCTGACTGATTCTCACTGAATTTCTCTGCTTTACTTAGACTAACCCTGGGAATTTGTTCTAAAATTCTGGCTCTTTTTCATTCTTATTTTTCTTTTTTGTCTTCCTCTGCAACTTGTCTCTATAAAACTGCTCTGGTAAAAATGCCTCTTCATCTTCCCCTTTCTCTTTCTATATATCTCTCTGTTTCTATACACTGTTGTCTTAAGTCACCTATTTTTTCTTATGTGTGTCATGAAGTTGGATATACCCTATTTAAGACTCATTCTGTCAAATCTTTCTCTGATTCTTCAATTTGTCTGACTTTCACTATACATCATTTTCAAACAGGACTGCTTCACTCTACAAATTAACCTTACCTACATTGTTTTGGATTTAACATGTTTAATAAGAATGTGTCTGTATTCCAGTCTGAGGGATTAAAGATGTGTGGGGTGTCTGAATTTCAGCTAGGATCACAAAGACCTAGCAGTCTTTAAATGTGACCCATTGACAGAGTAGTCATGTAACTGGATTAAAATTTTCAATAGTATGATTATTTCATAGCGGTAAATAATGTAGAAATTATTCCTATTATTCCACTTCGAAGCACTTTTATTAGAGGAGCAAAAGCCTTATGACATTAGTCATGTAAGTTTCTCTAGAGACTCAGTGAAGATTACCTTCAAACTTATAAATTATTTCCCAGGGACCTAATATGTAGAATACTGACTGAGGAGACATCTCATTAAATGAATTTTGAATTTTAGAGAATAGTAAAATAACTAAATGAAAAAGACTTTATGCTACATCTGTATAATTTAAGTACGTGTTTGCAATTCTGATGAAACCAATAGAAACTATTTAGTAAAATGCACAGATTTTAATTCTGGTGTGATTTCTCAATGGAACCATGCATGAGTTTTAATCACTTCCATTATCAAGGTTTTAGTCAATGCTAAATTTCATAATAACATTCTCTTCTATCTTTATAGATATTTACAACACATTTGCATCTTAAGCGAGTTTAAACTGCATTTTAAATTATAAAATAAAGAATAATGTAGTTATCTTCCAAAGCATCACTTAAATGTGGCAGATGGATGAGGAAAACTGCAGCACTGTGGCAGAGTTCGTCCTCCTGGGATTTTCAGATGTCCCTGAGATGAGTGGTTTTCTCTCCTTGCTCTTTCTTCTCATTTATGGCGTCACTGCTTTGGCCAACCTGGGAATGACT
>JANHMN010000450.1:10224-20438 GCA_030674055.1 Rhabdomys pumilio
TTTTTTCTGTTCAGTATACTGACTCCTAAATTTAAATGCTTGTAATTTTTAACATTCCAGATTTAAAGTTGATTTCATCATTTTATTTAAATTTGTTCCTTATGTTTTATGTCCTATAACAGCAAATACATTTCATTTTGTGTAAAGTCTTCCCAAATATAAGATGAATGACTTTGCAAATTTTCTAATTTTATTTCTATATCCACAATGGACAATATTATTCATTTCAATATAGAATGTCTATATATAGTGTACAATGAAATTCATGACTTTAACAAATAGGCACAGAGTAAGAATATCATGGATATTGGCTCAGGAATTTTCTTACTTTACTAGTCCAGGCTCCTAACCTACTTTATTTTAAATTTGATAATGTTACTACAGTACTCATTGCCTCAGCATTATTGGATAATATGTATTTATTTAAGAAAATATTTTAGTAATATTTATTTATGAAAATAATTATATAATACAAATGTGTCAGTATGTGATCTTTATGCATAAGTTCACTTTCCACAAAGCATGGAAGAGTCTTGGGTCTTCTGGAGCTGGAGTTTCAGTATCCTCTATCCCAACAGATGCGAGTACTTTGATTTGAACTCATGCCCTCAGGAGGAATAGAAATCTGTCTTAAGTACTGAGCCATCTCAAAAACTCCTTTATAGAATAAAAAGCATGTATTATAAAACATTGAATGTATCAAAAATAAAGTTTTAGTCTCTTTTCTGTCTATTGAGAACTGTCATTGAAAAAAGAATTTCTGAATTCTCTCTATTCTTGTTTTATATTTTGTGTGCATGCTAACTCAGCTACTGATAAAGAACTTACAGTCACTTCTGTTTATCCTCTATGCTCACGTATACAAATATATTATAATTAAAGCTGCATGCATGTATACAATTCTGTCTCATTACTGTCGTGCCCTGACTCCCTCAGACCTTATACTCCCTTCTTTCTATATTCTTTCCCAATTTTTTATTTGTCATACATATTTTGTTTTATTTTATTTTATTTTAATTTGTTTTTTGACTCAAGAAGTTCAGACAGGGCCATCTGTGTGATCATAAATTTTAGAATATCCACTGGAGCGTAATGCCTTATTAGTAGGTTTGAAATGGTATCTTATTCACCATAAGATATCTACACAACCAGGTTTAACTCACACATTATTAAAATGATGCAATAACTTTCATTTTCAAAATTTTCATGTTTCTCAACCACAATTATTTTTTAGTTTATTCTAAATCTACAGTTTGTGAAGTATATTGGTTTGTTGATAGTCATCTCTGTGCTTGTATTTATTCATTTATTTTCTTTTTATTGGATATTTTATTTATTTACAATACAGCTGTCATCCCCTTTCTCCATTTCTCCTCCCTAGAACCCCTATCCTATAGCCCCTCTTCCGTTATGCTTTTATACTATTTTGATTACATACCTATATTAAGGTCAGTTCTAGGCTGAGGATCTAGCAATATAATAGTTGCAAATAGTCGAGGAACAAGCAATAAAATAAGCACAAATAGCCAAAAAAAAATGCAAGGTATTAAACCCAGTTACATGAACACTCTCATGAACACCGTTTCAAAAGGCTTATCAGGATGATCAAAATATCTGAGCCTACTTCCCTTTCCTAGCCCAAGGTCATTTTCATGTCTGAAGCCTACTTCCTTGTTCTAGCCTGAAATTTAGATTCCTTTCTGAAATTACTTTTTTGTTCTGGCCTAATATTTAGATTTCTGCCTGAGATTACTTCTTTGTTATATCCTACGATTTAGATTCCTACCTGAAATTACTTTGTTCTAGTCTAATGTCAGATTCCTGCTTGAAGCCTACTTCCTTCTCCTTGGCCTATGTCATATTCCTGCCAAGCAGCCCATTTCCTTGTCCTTGGCCCATGTCAGCTTCTTGCCACGTGCTTGTATTTATAATGTTAGAAAACAATTGAGCTTGTTGAGTTCAGGGAAGGCAGGTTACTGTCTTGAATCTAATTTTTCTTTGTCATTGTTTTTTGATTCACTTAATTTTTAAGTTTTGCGTATATTCCTATAATCTCTATGAACCATATGTGACAGAAAACATACAATATTTGTCTTTGTGGTGCTGACTTAATTATTGTAATATGATTATATAATTTTTCTTACAAATGTTCTAACTTTTACATGAATTCCAGTGTAAAACATATCATCTGTATTGATTCCTCTGCTGTTGGAAACTTAAACTTGTTTTGTATTTGACCTACTTGGAATAGCTCTATTAATAAATATTGACTTTAAAAACTATAATTTATTTATTTTTTATAGCCTAGTGAAAAAAATTATTGTTTTATTCAAGTTTCTTCTCAAATTTATAATGATTTGGTATAGACAATTCAATTTATTCTTTGTATTTCTGTCTTTCTTATAAATTTTAAGTTGCTATTCATGACTACTCATCAATTGAATATTTCCAAATTAAAAGTAGTATTCATGGTATAATTTATTGAGTTAAAAGTTTAAAATAGGCAGGGCAGGGGAGGCAGAGGCAGGTTGATTTCTGAATTTCAGGCCAGCCTTGTCTACAAAGTGAGTTCCAGGACAGCCAGGGCTACACAGAGAAACCCTGTCTTGAAAAAAAAGTTTAAAATATTTTTAAGAACAATGCTGGTATTTCAAGACATCCATTGTTTTTACCAGAAGTATTTTATTCCTGTACATAATTAACCATATAGCAGCTTAGTAAACTCCCCTTTAGATTTTTCTCTTTCAGTTTTTGGTTTTGTTTAGTTTTTTGTTTTGTTTTTGATATTTTTTCTTTCTTTTTTGATTGGATATTTTATTTATTTACATTTTAAATGTTATCACCTTTCCTGGTTTTCCCTCCAGAAATGCCCTATCCCATGCCCCCTACACTGGCTTTTATAAGGGTGTTCCCACACCTGCCCATCTACTCCTTCCTCCCCTCCCTGGCATTCCCCTACACTGGGACATCAAGTCTCCACAAGACCAAGGGCCTCTCCTCCCATATACAGGGGCAGATGCTTGCTGCCAACCATTGAACTGAGCATGGAGTACCCAATGGGGAGTTAGAGAAAAGACTGAAGGAGCTGAAGGGGTTTGGAACCACATAGAAAGAACAAAAATATCAACCATCCAGACCCACAAGAGCTCACAGGAACTAAACCACAAACCAAAGAGTACACATGGAGTGACCCATGGTTCCAGCTAAATATGTAGCAGAGATTTTTTTTGATGGAATATATTTTAATAAATTTAATGTACATTAAAGAGCTGGAACATCACTGTTAAACTTTCCAAAACCAGAATACACATTAGAATATTTTTTTGGTTTTTTCTTTTTATTGGATATTTTACTTACATTTCAGATGCCATCTCCTTTCCCCATTCCCCCTCTCAAAAAAACTCCTATCCCATGCCCCCTTTTCCTTTTTGCTTTTATACAATTTTTTTAACTGTTAATCAAAGGCTTTATAAGTTTGGTAATGCTCATTCAGAAGTGTAACCCAATACCCAACCAGGATATATAATCTATCTTTGACTGATGAAGACACGTGAACATCTGTCTCCATTTCCCCCCTCTCTTTCTCACTCTTCCTCTCTCTCATCATCTAGCTTCTCCTCTCCTTCTTCTTCTCCTCTCCTTACTCCTTCTCTTCCTCTCGGTACTTCTTCCCCCTTAGCTCCTCCTACATATCACCCTTCCTGTTAACATTAACATTTAACATTAAAAAATTTTAAAGGTATCATTATATCATTTATTATTTCTCATGCCTCTTTCCAAAGCCTGTCATATACCATTGCTTGCTTTCTTCCAAATTTATGGCCTCATTTTCATTAATCCTTGTTACATGCACATACATGTATAGACATATATTTCTAAATATAACCTGCTCAATCTGTATAATGTTACTTGTATATATGTTTTCAGGGATGACCATTTGGTATTAGATAACCAATTGGTGTGCTCCTCCTTAGAGAAGACTACACCTCCTACACTGAGCACTCCATATTTGCATATAATAAGTTCGTTGTGTGGGATTGATACTTCATGAGATTTTTCCTATCCACATTTACCTGCTCTTTATGGTTGTCCTTATTCAGCTCCTGTTTAGGCAGTCATACTGGTCAGATACTATGGGTGTAGCTTCTGGCTTTACTAGGAGACACAATCTCAAACAAATCCCGAAATTGTCTGGCTTGTACAATCTTTCTGCCTTCTCTTTCACAGTGTTTCCTTTAAAAAAAAAAAGAAAAATAAAGAAAAGTTATTAGAACCAACATCTTTAAAAAAGTGTCAGCCCTCTTAAAAAATTATCTTGATACAAAAATTTGTTTTGAGAATTGTATATTGCAGAATACACAGCCTTGGTGTATCTACTCATCAAGCAACCTGAGCAGACCTGCTCAAACCTCCGATGTCCTGGAATTCCATAGGGATACAGTGAAGACACAGTGTCAGAGGCTTATCAATTTGCTCTTCTGCCCGCCCCTCTTCTAGTATCTCAATGCTCTTAATCAGCTTGAAGAAGTTAATGAAGAGTTAGCGCCCCTATTCTCTGGGCTTGCGGACTAAGGTGGTTAATATTGGGCTGTCTTTCTAGAGAAAAGTAGTAGTTTTGTTGGAACAGGGAGGATTAGCTAGGATTTATTTCATAGCCACAACCTATTGGTAGAAATCTGTACAATTGTTATCAAGATGAAGTTATAATTTCTTAAATGGTACAAAATTTACTTTGATTTCAAATTTAAGGTTTTCATTGGTATGAGATTCTAATGGATATAAAAGTGAAATGAATATTGTTACTCTCATAGGCATTGTGCCTGTATAACACATCTAGGAATACAAGGTTTAGACCCAGTCCTTCTTTAACTTTTTTAACTGATTTGAGATGGTTAGCCTGTGAGTTAAGGTTCTATAGCAAATTCATGGCTTTGAGTTTATTGTTAGGATGTTTTCTATATTTTATTTAGAAATAGCTGAGAGGAGTTAACAGACAACAACCCAGATTACCTTACACAAATAGTTGGTTTTCAAAACGTCAGAAGTTCACAGAATTGACGTTACAAACATTTGTGTATTAATGTTCAAGTTGATTAGAGACCTGTCTGCTCCTGACAGCTTCCTGTCTTGGATTCTAAGAAGACAATGAACATCTTTGGAGTTACTACAGTTGTGATGAGACAGCTAGTAGGCAAGAATTGCCTCTTTCCATCTACAGACGAATTACTGTCCAGAAAAGGACACACTTGCAGAATAGTCGACTGATTATATTTGCCTAGACAGAGAAATCAGCCCTTAATAATTCTGCATCACTAAGATCTGTCAGATGATCCTGGGCCAGAAGGCTGAAGATCAGAAGCTCCAACATTTTGTAGTATAGGGATTGCCCAGGTGTTCAGCGGTGTCTACAAGTTAACTAAGTTTTAGAAGCTATGCTTTGTGCTTCTCATAATTTCAGTTAACCCAGTCATTCTGGATTTCTGACAGGGTTGAAAACTTACAGTCTCATAGCCAATCCTGGCTATTTACATTGAGAGAAAAGATTTGAGTGGATGGTTTTCAGCTGGCATTCATTCTAAAGCCAAGAAGAAAGCCAGATTCAGAACTAATTGTTTTAGTTAGGCGAGATGACAGAGGTTCTGGTTAGTCAACAAAATGATGGACTGGGTATTAGGACTATCTTGTACCTCACTGGTATGAATTGGTATAATTATGCTCTAATTGTATTTTGAGAGAAAAGTTTTATTTTAACAGGAAGGGTGATATGTAGGAGGAGCTAAGTTGCGAGGAGTATGGCAAGAAAGAGAAGGAGTAAGGAGAGGAGGAGAAGAAGAAGAGGAGAAGCTAGGTGATGAGAGAAAGAAAGATAGAGAAGGGGGAGACATGGAGGTAGATGCTCACGTGTCTCCACCAGTCAAACATAGTCGATATATATAGATTGGGTATTGGGTTACACTTCTGATTGAGCATTACCAAACTTATAAAGCCTTTTATTAACATTGTTTAAAAAAATTGTATAAAAGCAAAAAGGAAAAGGGGGCATGGGATAGGGGTTTTCTAGGGCGGGGAAATGGGGAAAAAGAGGATGGCATCAGAAATGTAAATAAAATATTCAATAAAAAAGGAAAAAAATTCCAACTGACGTTAACATATTCTACTAACTAAGCTATGTACAATATATGATTATTTCATACAAAGTAAATGTACAATTTGAGTTGTCTTGAGGAAAATTAAAAAAGCAGGTATTATGGTAAAATTCAAGGAGTCCTCATGCTTTAGATTTTGGACTTTTGCTCTTGTTTTAATATTGTAGTAGTTAACAGAGAGGATGTAGAGAAAGAAAGAAAACGTTGTGTGCTTAACAAACAAGAAAAATATATATCAAGATACAATATAGAGACAGACACTGTGGTAACTTCTTCAGAATTTAAAAAAATCTCATATTAATTTTAGGCAATTATATGTAGACTATTGAGAATTGAAAACATTATTTGAGTCAAGTTACAATAACACATTTTAAAATTATTTGGGGCATATATAAACACACAGACTCTGAGCACACATATTTGAAGTCAACATTGTATACTTAGGTAAGGACCAGATGTAGGAAGAGATCATGAGGTATGCCAGTGCTCAATGCACATGGTATTTATTCTTCCAAATATTTAGCAGCAGCTATCATCTGTCCATTGTCTTATGGATTTATAAACCAAAAAGATAAATATCACATCTTTTAACAGAGTTCACATATTTTTATCTTAGGTCAGGAAGAAATATGATCTCATTTAGTTGCTCCATGACAATGACTATTTTTAGTTTATTATTTGTGTATAGGAAGGACTCAGTATATTCACTATGACATCTCTCTTTTGTGTGGGGAAATTCTATGATGACTTCAGACTCTTTATTGTGCCTGTGGTGCACTGTTGAAATAAGACAAACACATCTTATGAGATCTACTCACATATTACACAGAGGTAATGCATAGTGGTAGCATACATTGTCCATCAAGAATCTTCAATTAAATTAGGTTACATTAAGATACAATGAATCACAGTGATGAATATTCCCATTTTGTATCTCAATGTACTAATAATTGAATCTCGAGAGGGAGTATTTTCTCACTGTCACATTGATTTCCCACAGAGACTGGTGCTTGTTTTCAGAAACTTAGGATTATAAGCTTTAGGGATACACAGTGACATATAAAGACTGTGGCATTTTGTATAGTGACATCTTTAGGAGCAGAGGGAAGCATGTAATGTTTGTTTCATTGGTGAGTTTGTTGGATATGATTAAGTACATTGTTTTTGGTGGAATACACTGAAATAATAGTTTCGGGGAGCTCAAATTTTGATTTATTTTCTTTATGGGATAATACGATTGCACTCATAAAGAAGAGTTTGTAAATAAAACTACAGAACCATAAACCATTGCTATTTTCTGTTTATACATTGCTTCTAAAGTATGCATTAGTAGATAACATGCTATAAGAATGCATATTGGATTGTATAGTTCTTGCTTGGTAGTGGATAATCCTAGCAGGAAATGTAATCAGTTTAATCTACAGAAAGAGATTGGCCTGATATTTTGTTTACGTTTGTAATAAATTCATCTAGTCAGTCTGGGAGAACTGTGTGGAGATTTTGCTCACTGTCACAGCAATACTGGAAGTAGCAGTAAATAACCTTTATTACTGTTCATGTAAAAAGGCAGAAAAATGAACCAGGGATGAAGCAAAAGAGAGAGGATTTATTTCAGTTTTGAGATAAGACACTAGATATGTGCTTCTTATACAGGTTTTCCAGTTGTGGTCTCATGCACAGTTTAGTCCACATCATACTTTGTGTAATGTATTTTGGGTGAGATGCTAGTATACTGATGAGATCAGCAATCTTCACATGAGATATTGCCAAACTCCCTCCCTATTGTGACAGGAAAAAATGTTCTTGCATACTGAGGAATATCCTCCTGTATCGTATTTCTTGCTGAAAAAGAAGACATGCTTGGGAGGAAACAGTCATGATATTTTTATATTCATTCCTGGTCAAGCATTTTCAAAATGTTTCTTTTAAATTCAATGAAAGACAAATTACTCATTTTCTTGTATGTTTGAGGAATACACATTTTCAGATCAGAACTGTGGCATGAGTTGAAAATACTATATATTAATTAATCCATTCTCAAGCCTTTGAAGCCAGTTGATAGATTGGGAAAACCTTGTTTGTGGTCTTCTCCAAATTCTTTCTTTCCAATATTTCTGTGAGGTACCTGAGCATCCTCAGGAATATTTCCATCAAGAGTCTTAACAAGTAAGCAAATAAATGGCTCTCTACATTTTTTGAGTTTTAAATTTCTAAATTATAGCAAGTTCCTTCACAGATATAGTCTGAAAACTTACTTTAGAATCTGGTTATGCTATAAATTCTTAGTACAGCACAATCTGAATAAAATTATTTTTAGAGATAAAAGCAAAAATTGTGGTTTATGTGTATTATATTTGATATGTATATATGTATATAATGGTTTTAACTTCCATTTATATTTTCCTGTATTTTGTGTACTAAATTATACAAATTTGGACACCTTTAAGGGCTATATTTTTACATATTACAAAATTTTTCTAATCACCCTCAATTTTCCACTTGATTTATAAATTTTAACACCTTAAAACATTAACAATTATCAGTAGCCAATTGTAATATTTTTCTGCATCTTTGATTAATTTTCTCAAGAAATTTAAAGCAACATATTTTGTAGAAAGGATTTTTATTAATAAGCTGAAAAACCATGGATACATAACTAAAAGTATTACTTGAGTATTTATTCTCTAAATCATGACTGAAATTAAATAAAAAATTAAGCAAATCAGTATGTAAATTGCCTGAAGAAAATGTCATATCAGACACTTACTGCTGAATAAGTTAATGCTTTCTAGTTATTTCTGAATTCTGGCTGGCTGGATAAACCCCAATGTTCTAGTTTAAAACTCCTCTCCAACCTGACTGATTCTCACTGAATTTCTCTGCTTTACTTAGACTAACCCTGGGAATTTGTTCTAAAATTCTGGCTCTTTTTCATTCTTATTTTTCTTTTTTGTCTTCCTCTGCAACTTGTCTCTATAAAACTGCTCTGGTAAAAATGCCTCTTCATCTTCCCCTTTCTCTTTCTATATATCTCTCTGTTTCTATACACTGTTGTCTTAAGTCACCTATTTTTTCTTATGTGTGTCATGAAGTTGGATATACCCTATTTAAGACTCATTCTGTCAAATCTTTCTCTGATTCTTCAATTTGTCTGACTTTCACTATACATCATTTTCAAACAGGACTGCTTCACTCTACAAATTAACCTTACCTACATTGTTTTGGATTTAACATGTTTAATAAGAATGTGTCTGTATTCCAGTCTGAGGGATTAAAGATGTGTGGGGTGTCTGAATTTCAGCTAGGATCACAAAGACCTAGCAGTCTTTAAATGTGACCCATTGACAGAGTAGTCATGTAACTGGATTAAAATTTTCAATAGTATGATTATTTCATAGCGGTAAATAATGTAGAAATTATTCCTATTATTCCACTTCGAAGCACTTTTATTAGAGGAGCAAAAGCCTTATGACATTAGTCATGTAAGTTTCTCTAGAGACTCAGTGAAGATTACCTTCAAACTTATAAATTATTTCCCAGGGACCTAATATGTAGAATACTGACTGAGGAGACATCTCATTAAATGAATTTTGAATTTTAGAGAATAGTAAAATAACTAAATGAAAAAGACTTTATGCTACATCTGTATAATTTAAGTACGTGTTTGCAATTCTGATGAAACCAATAGAAACTATTTAGTAAAATGCACAGATTTTAATTCTGGTGTGATTTCTCAATGGAACCATGCATGAGTTTTAATCACTTCCATTATCAAGGTTTTAGTCAATGCTAAATTTCATAATAACATTCTCTTCTATCTTTATAGATATTTACAACACATTTGCATCTTAAGCGAGTTTAAACTGCATTTTAAATTATAAAATAAAGAATAATGTAGTTATCTTCCAAAGCATCACTTAAATGTGGCAGATGGATGAGGAAAACTGCAGCACTGTGGCAGAGTTCGTCCTCCTGGGATTTTCAGATGTCCCTGAGATGAGTGGTTTTCTCTCCTTGCTCTTTCTTCTCATTTATGGCGTCACTGCTTTGGCCAACCTGGGAATGACT
>JANHMN010000451.1:0-11564 GCA_030674055.1 Rhabdomys pumilio
TACAAGGAGACAAGCATGGGTCGATTTGCATTTTTCTACATGTTGCCCTCCAGTTGAACCAGCACCATTTGCTGAAAATGCTGTCCTTTTTCCACTGGATGGTTTTAGCTCCTTTGTCAAAGATCAAGTGAACATAGGTATGTGGGCTCATTTCTGGATCTTCAATTCTATTCCATTGATCTTCCTTCCTGCCTCTGTACCAATACCATGCAGTTTTTATTACTATTGCCCTGTAGTACAGCTTGAGGGAATCACAGGGAAGGTGATTCCCCCAGAAGTTCTTTTATTGTTGAGAATAGTTGGATGTTATCCCAAAAGCTTGGAATAGCTAAGATTCAACTCACAGACCACATGAAGCTCATGAAGAAGGAAGATCAAGGGGGATGCCTCAGTTCTACTTAGATCGAGTAACAAAAATACTCAAGGGAGCAAATATGGAAACAAAACATGGGACAGAAACTGAAGGAGGGGCCATCTGGAGACCATTCCACCTGGGTATCCATCCCATGTACAGTCACCTAAGCTAGACACTGATGTGGATGGCTGGAAGTGCATGCTGTCAAGAACACAATATAGCTGTCTCCTTAGAAGTCTGCCAGAGACTGACACATTCAGAGGACGATGCTCACAGCTAACCACTGATATGATCAAGGGTTTCCCAATGGAGAAGTTAGAGAGAAGACTGAAGAAGCAGAAAGGCTTTCCCATGAGGAAAGCAACAATACCAACCAACCAGAGCTCCCCAGGATCTAAACCACCAGCCTGGGAGCACATAGGGAGGGACTCATGACTCCATCTGTATAGTTAGGGGAGGATAGCCTCGTCGGGAATAGGTGGGAGAGGTGATTCTTGGTCCCGTGAAAAACAAACACAGAATGGGGAGGGAGGGAATATAAGGATGTGGACGAGGTAGTGGGGGTGGGTGTTAGGTGGGGGCACAACCTCATAGAAGCATGAGGAGGGGGGATGGGATAGAAGGTTTCTGGGTGGTAGGAGAAAGTGGGGTAAGGGGATAAAATCTGAAATATAAATATAATACCCAATTAAAAAAAATTTTTTTAAAGAGAAAAAAAGAAAAGGCCAAGACCCTCCCTTCCCTTCTGACAACTATCTCAGAAAATAATATAAGATGTGATTTAATAAGGAGGAGGTGGAAGAAGGAGGCACAAAGAGGAGGGAGGAGTTTTCTAAAGTATATCAGCTCATTATTTTGGCTTGGGTAGGCTTGTCAGAATTTGTGTTTTGTCTATCATCTCTTACAGGCCCAGAAAGCTGTACAATTCAGGGAGCCGTTCTGGAGCAAGTATGAGTTCAGGTGCATCCAAACCCTGAAATTTTCATCCTGAGACCAGCAGGAGTAGGACTGTTTCCTCCTTGCTCTGAGCCTGCATGTCCCAGCACATGTGACCCTTCTGACCCTCAGCTCCACCACCCTTGAGGTAGTCATGTAACTTGGTGGCTAAACCACAGCTTAAATGTCCTCTCTCTATATAAGGATATGTCCAGCAGGCACCTGAAATTCCTCTTCATGAAAATGAAGTACTCCCAGCTCCTCAGCATCAGCCAAATGATGAACAGTCACACCCAAAACCCCTACCTACTCCCCAAGGTTGATACAACCCTGCTCACCCCCAGTAACAAGAGCTGCTACACTGGAGATCATCTTCAGTGAAGGTTATTTCTCCTGTACTCACTCCAACATAGTTCCTGTTTAACCCACCAACCCGACTAAACTTCTTTCCGTCCACTCCAGACCAGTACACTACATGCCTGGATACCCTGTCGGCAGAGTCAGACCCCAGCAACAACCTCACTTAGGGGATAGGGAGAGGGTGGTGAATAAATGGCCTTTTATGTCTTTCAAGGAGAGCTCAGACATGATTTTTTTTTCTTTAAGATTAACCCAAATTTTCCAGTTCCATGCTTTTTCAAATGGGAAATTACTTTCAGATGGGTAAGATAGGAGGATGGTTACAGCTAAGTATTGATGCCAGAGACTAGAAACATGTCCCCAGAAGAGATGAGAGAAAGCCCAGAGAATAAAACTAAGGCAGGGCAAAAGCCATGGATGGAAGCCTAGTCTCCCATCTGTAGTTTCATCAGTTAGAGCTTTAAATGCATCTACCAATAGAGGGCACTTGGAAACCATAGTGGAAAGGAAAAAAGAGAGAGAGAGAGAGAGCATGCCTGAACTTCTATTGCAAAATAGTCTATATATCAAACTGCAGTGTGGATGTTCCCCAGAAGCATGCCCTGGGACAGAGGGTCCATTTCTAGTCAGAAAGGTATGGCTATTCTTAATTTCACAGAGTCAGCACATCTGAGCTGTCATTATCAGCTGAGCTTGTGGAAAACACACTGAGTTCTCTGAGCCTTCCTTGGAAGAACTAGCTCTTCATCACAGCTGTGCACATCTGCATGCTGACTCCTAAGATCCAACGGGTCTTAGGACCCTTTTCAGAGTGTCCCCAGGAGTCCCATCACCACAGTGACTCTTTTCTCAGAGTCTGTGCTGCTAAGGGAAAGTCATATGACTTCTAATCTCCCAATCAGAAACACCAGAGGGACAAATCCAGAAAGGAACATGAGGGAGTTGGTGACTGGAGCCCATCTTAGCGATATCTGCTGCACAGTTGTCATATGTAACAATGCAGGAACATTATAGAAGAAAATTTACTCCCCTAAAGAGAAGTATACCTATAAACCTATAAGAAGCTTAGAGAACACCAAATAGATTGGCAAAAAAAGCCTTCTTCCTGCCATGTAATTACCAAATACTAAATGTACAGAACAAAAAAAAGAAGAGTAAAAGCTGCAAGAGATAAAGGTGAAATAACATAAAAATGCAGACCAATTAGAATTACAGGAGACTTCTCAGAAGAGACTTTAAAATCCAGAATGGTCTGGGAGATGTCTTACAGTCTCTAAGAGATCACAGGTAACAAACAGCACCAACTACTATACCCAGGCAAAATTTCCAAATACCATGGACAGAGAAGACAAGATATCCCGTGACAAAACCAAATTTAAACAATATTTTTCTTCTAATCCAGCTCTACAGAATATACTACAAGAAATACTCCAACTGGAGGAGGATAACTACACCCAGTAAATAATTCCACACCAACAAACCCTCCCCCCCACAACTACCACCACCATCAAAATAAGAAGAATTAACATTCATTGGTCATTAATATCTCTTATCAATAGACTCAAACAACCAAAAAATCAAAAATCAAAAATCAAAACCCAAAGCAACAACAACAACAACCACCGCCATTACCACCAGGTTAGCAGAGTGGACAACTAAACAGGATTCATTATTTTGTTGCATTCAGATCTCTGGAGTCTGTCCCCTGTGTGCTAACAGGACTATCTCTCTAAAGATCCATCAGAATGGTCTTCTGTGCCCCACCTGCCCTTCAGAAGCTGGCTTCACAGAGCTTGGTTCAGGAATGAGGTATTGACCAGCTTTGTTCTGGAGTACCTTCCAAGGGTGTTCTTCCCACCACTGGTTAAGGAAGCTAACAAAGGAAACCAAAGATGATTAAGATCCTGGTGGAATACAGGCCCTACTCGTCCCTTCATGTTGGATTACTGATTAATAAACCCAACTTTCAGAATTTCCAGCTATACTGGACGGAGTAGACACATGGCTAAAATGGAACTATCGCTCCAGGATGTGCAGGATTCAAGTGGATGAACTGAATGGACATGATGCTTCATTGGATATGCAGGATGGAAGAGAGGGTAGAGACCACTCTGGAGAAACAATGCTTGAGGAGCAAGTAGTGGAGGGCCACTCAAGATACACAAGGAAGCAGTGCTTGAGGGTGTTCGGTGACCTTTCCTTTATGTCTTCTCTGCATGAAAATGAACACCAAACACAGTTGTTGCAGTGGGCAAAGGAGAGAAAGGATTTCCTGCGCTGTGAGAAGTTGGAGATTGGAGCAGTAGAATTGTCTAAGGTCAGGAATGTGTTAAAAGTTTTACAGCCAGAGTTCGTCAAGGAGTTGAAACTGAATACAGCGGGGAATCTGTCCAAAGTGGCAAAACCATTATGCATTTGCATCATGAGAAATCTTCACAAACTCATCCTAGTAGGCATCTGTGGATTGAGAACTTTCGCATACAAGGAGAAGCAGAATGTCACCAAGATCATTTCTCTGTTCTCCCATCTCAGCCATCTTCAGCATCTCACTATTGATAATATCTATTTTCTTACAGACAACATGGAAGAGTTGTTCAAGTGTCTGGAGGCCCCATTGGTGTCCCTCAAGATCACTCTGTGCCAGTTCTTTCAGACTTGGGGTCATTTGCCCAGCACTGGAACTATAGTCAACTTAAACATCTGTACTTGAAAGGTGCTACTTTAACTTACTTGAATATCATGCCTCTAAAAGTTTTCTTAGAGAGTGTTGCAGATAATCTGCAGACTCTGGAATTAGAAGACTGTAGGACAAAGGACTTTCACCTCAGTATCCTTCTGCCTGCCCTGATCCAATGTCCCCAGCTCACAAGTATCAATTTGTATGACAATGACATTTCCATGGATGCCCTGAAGATCTTTCTGCTCCACACTACCAATATGAGCCAACTGACCACAGGAATGTTCCCTGCACCTGTAGAGGTCTATAATGCAGTGAGTTATTTTGAAGTAGAGAGATTTTCTCAGCTTTGTGCTGAACTAATGGATAAAATCAGGGCTGTAAGGCAGCCCAAGTCAATCTGCTTTGGTTCCTATTCCTGTTATGACTGTGATAGACATTATACCTATGAAGATGACGATGTCATATTTTGTTTGTTTGTTGAGTTACAACAGGAATATTTCTTCTGGGTACTAAGAAATATTTCCTGGGTACTGGTATTTCAAACAGAGACCGAAAATACATGGTTTGGGACATTTCTCAATGTTATGAAACAATGGTCTAAACTTCTGTTCATTATCTTTTTTCTATCTATGAAAATATGGTCAGATCCTGAAAACTCGATATTCTCTCTGTGGTGTGCTTCTCTATCATTACTTGGTCCTCAAGATCGTAGTCAGAACAGTTCTTTGACTGTACACCATGATAGAGGGATACTGTGTTATCTAACTTCTTGTTTCATACGACCTCTCAATGTGCAGAGAAGCTATTCTGACATTTCCCATTCTACATCTGCCCGATGAGTCATGTATAAAGTCTTCAAAAATAGCGATGTATACAAAGCCAAATCTTGAGGAAGGGAGTTTTGGTGAATGAGCAACAGATTGCAACCCAAAGTAGTCAGGCTAGTAGAAGCTGTCTGGGCATTAAAGATAGCTGAAGCAGAAGAAAACAATGAAGAACAAAGGAGTGGGGCCTCAGTCACCTTTTTAAATCCTTTTTCTTTCTAATGATATATTGTAGCTTAGACTTGACCTGAATGCCTCATCCTCTTCCTTCCACTTACAGATTAATGAGGTTGCTGACAGATAACTTTCAAGGCCAGCTTGTAGACCACCTGACAGTGAGGCCATGTTTGTTCTTCAGGGCTCCCAATCTCTGATCAGCCTCTTGTACACTAAGGACTCTAGTAATCTCTGTACTCTCTAAAAGAATTGCCAGTTCCTAGGAAGTAACTGCATAATAGATGTGCCTGGGTTTACCCATTGTGTTCCATTGTGTCTATAATCATGTATCAATAAAGAATGCACCAAAACCCCCCAAAACCAAAATAAACAAACAAAAAGAAATACAGTCCAGAAACAAAGATAGACATTACCTCAGAATAGAGGCTTTCAAAAAGATTTTTGAGCAAACAGACCCAAGAAAGAAGCTGGAATAGCCATTGTAATATCTAACAAGACTTTCAACCAACATTAATCAAAAGAGATGAGGAAGACCATTTCACATTTATCAAGGACAATACCTACCAAGATGATGTCTCAATTTTCAACATTTATGCCCCAGTACAAGGGCATCCATATTTATAAAACATACATTACTAAAGCTTAAATCACACATCAAACCCAGGGGAGACTTCAACATCTCACTCTCACCAATGAACAGACCACATAGAAACTAAACAGAAACAATAGAGCTGATGTTATGACTCAAACAGACCTAACAGACATCTAAAGAGCATTTCATTAAAACACAAAAGAATATTTCTTCTAAGCACCTCATACTACCTATTCCAAAACTGACTATAAAGTCAGTGATAGAACAAGCCTCAACAGATAAGAATGAATAACACCTTGTATCCTATCAGACCACAATGTATTAAAGCTGGACAATGACAGAAATAACTAATCTTACAACTCATGGAAAATGAACAACACTCTACTTGGTTGTCACTGGGTCAGGGAAGACTTAAGGAAATTAAAGACTTTTTTATAATTCAATGAAAATGAAAGCAGGACATACCCAAACTTGTGGGACCCAGTGAACGTTGCACTAAGAGGAAAGTTCATTGCACTAAATGCCTTCATAAAAAATTGTAGAGTTTTCATACTAGCAATTTAGAGTACACCTGAAAGTTCTATTAAAAAAGAATAGAACACAACTAAGAGGAGTAGACAGCAGGAAATAACCAAAGTTAAGGCTAAAATCAATCAACTAGAAATGAAGAGAACAATACAAAGAATCAATGAAACTAAGAGCTGGTTCTCTTGAGAAATTCAACAAAATAGATAAACCCTTAGCTAAACTAAAAGGCAGAGCACCCAAATTACCAAAATCAGAAATGCAAAGGGAGACATAATAACAGGCATTGAGGAAATTCAAAGAATCATTAGGTCTTACTTCAAAAGCCTGTATTACACAAAATTAGAAAATCTAAATGAGAAGGATGATTTTCTAGACAGATAAAACTTACAAAGTTAAATCATGATCAGGTAAATGATCTAGTCCTATAACAATGTGATGGTTTGTATGTGCTTGACCAGAGGGTAGCACTATTAGAAGGTGGGGCTATGTTGGAGGTGTGCCTTGTGGATATGGGCTTTAAGACACTCATCTTAGCTGCCTGCAAGCCAGTCTTCCACTAGCAGCCTTCACATGAAGAGATAGAACTCTCAGCTCTGCCTGGATACTGCCATACTCCTACCTTGATGATACTGGATTGAACCTCTGAACCTGTATGCTAGCCTCAATTAAACATTATCCTTATAAGAGTTGCCTTGGTCATGGTGTCTGTTCACAGCAGTAAAACCCTAACAAAGATAAACCCTCAAGAAAAAAGAAGCAGTCATTAAATTTTCACAACCAAAACTAGCCCAGAGCCAGATGGTTTTAGTGCAAAATTTTAGACTTTCCTAGAAGAGATAATACCAATACTACTCAAAGTATTCAACACAGTAGAAACAGAAGGAACATTGCCAAGTCTAATCTATGAGGCTAGAGTCACCCTGCTACATAAACCACACAAAGCCTCGAGAAAGAATGAAAATTTTGGAAACATTTCCCTTATGAATATTGCCACAAAAATACTCAGTATAATATTGGCAAACTGAACTCAAGAAAATATCAAAGACATAATCCACGATGATCAAGTAGGCTTCATACTAGAGAAGCAGGGGTGATTTAAATACAAAAATCCAGCAATGTAATCTACCATATAAACACACCAAGGGGAAAATTAGAGGCTGCTGACAAAGACTGACAAAATCCAACATTGTATTATGTTGACTGTCTTGGAGAGATCAAGAATACAAGGCACATACCTAAATACAATAAAGACAATCTATGGCAAGTCAACAACCAACATCAAATTAAAAGAGAGGAACAGGCTCATGTGTCTCAGGGCTCTTGGCCAGGCTATTGGCCCAAGCTATTGGGCCGGTTACTGTAGCAAGCATGGTGCTCACCCCATGGCCGGCCTGTGTAAGAGCACTCTCTGGCCTCCAGCACTACTCCCTGCCTCCTAGTGGGCGGGACTCTGCGATGCTTGCCTTTGAGTGGAAAGAGGGAGAATTATGAATTATGACAAGAAAAAGGTTTCTACAGCAGTCAAAGGAGAGAACCCACTTGAGGGAAGGAAGGCCAGCACAGTACCTAGGAGCAAAGAAGAGAGCCAGGTGATGGAAATGAATAACAGGCAGTCCTCCCTGCTGGAAGAGCATAGCATAAATCTACCAGACCTAGACTCCTCCGCCATCAAGAGAGGAAAGAGTGGTCGAGTCTACAACCTTTGCTAGCTGTGACAAAACAAGTGTCCTTCGAAAGAAGAGACGGGATCTGCAGGAGACCATGAACATGATGGAATCACAGATGCTGCTGATAACCCTGCTGTCTGTGAAGACAGAACAACCTGGCTTTGCTGGAGGAGAAGGCAGAGAAGGACTTGGCAGCCATGTGCCATGAGAAGGAGAGGTTGCAGAGGCAGGCACTGGATCTGTGTGACACTAGCTACTTCTCCAACAGAAACAGCAGGAGCTAGCCACTGCCCTTGATGCCCAGATTGAAGTGCTGAGTCCTCTTCAGCCTTTGTTAGAGTCCTTCAAAGAAGAATACAAGACACTGGGCAGAGCCCTGGACACCATGCGACACGAGCCGCCCACACAGGCTGTCCACATGGAAGGAAGTGGGCAGCAGCTCCTAGATGATCTGCAGCCAGCCCTGAGGACCACCCTGCAGCTCCTGGGTGATCTGAGCATCTGCTCCCCAGATGCCAGTGCACAGGTGGAGGGAGCCAGGAGCCAGCACACAGCAGCCTGGACCAGTGCACAGCTGAATTGTTGACTGAAGGAACTGAAGGGCTTGGTTACTGAAAAAGATCTGGAGCTCGGCAGACTTGTCAACCAAGTGGTGGAACTTTCCTCCCAGGCCAGTAAAAAAGCAGCTTTGACAAACCAGGAAGTCTGGGAAGAGGCAGAGGCCACCCTCCCCAGCAGTCAGTGGTACTTCAGTCCAGATGCCTGCAGACCTGACCCTTGATTGCCTCAGGCAGCCATTGCTTCCTGGGCATTTCCTAGCTCCTTTTTCTGCTCATTTGTTTTCTCATGCCTCTTCCTTGTGGACTGAAGTAAGTTTGGCTGTCCAATATTCTGAAAAACTTGTGCACTTTGGTTTTGGTCTGCTTTGGTTTTTGTCTAGATGGCGCTATTGAGGTGGGAAGACACATCAGTATTGGCAGTACCATCCCTTGGTTTTGGGTCCTAGACTGAGTGAATAAAGCAAGTTGAATAAAAAAAAAAAAGAGGAACATAGAGCAATTCCAGTAAAATCAGGCACTTCCTGTTTCTTTAATGTAATACTTGAAGTCCTAGCTAGAGCAATAACTAAAGGAGATCAAAAGGATAAAAATTGGAAAACAGGAAGTAGAAAATTGCAGTTCACTGATGATATGACAGCATATGTATATGACCCCAACTATTCTACCAGAGAACTCTGATAGCTGATAAACATCTTCAGCCAAGAGGCTGCGTAGAAAAAAAACTAAGATAATCAGTAACCTGCCTTTATAGAAACGATAAATGGGCTGAAAAAAGGAATTAGGCAAATGATGCCCTTCAATATAGTCACAAATAATATAAAATATCTTCGTGTAATCAAGTGAAAGACCTGTATGACAAGAACTTCAAGTCTTTGGAGAAAGAAAATAAAGAAGATATCAGAACATGGAAAGATCACCAGGCTCATGAATTGGTATTAATATCTATGGCACTGGGGTCCCAAGCATAGAGTTGCATTAATCAGTACACAGAGGATGCATAGCAACATTGTGCCAATGCATAGTTTAATGAATGTTTAAGCGTCTCTTATAGGTGAGCACAATACAGATTTTCTATAAATTCTAATTCTCAACAGCTTCCATATCTCAAGCAATAACTTATCCAGGTTCAAGGTGACCCAAACCTCGCAGACTGAGAAATCTGTCAGCAGTCCACATCTTTTAAATGTTGCTCAATTTAATTAAAAATACAGTAAGATTCTCATGAGAAAATGATCAGGAAGGCCACTTCCTCAGGCACGCAGCTAAATTGGACAAACATCAATTATTCTCTGCTGAGAAAGTATGTATTCTTCATGTTCCAGTATGGAGAGATTTACAGAAATCCTATGTCACCTTGCAGCTAGCAGCCTGGACGTAATGCCATTTCTCTTCAGATCAGTAGGATTAACATAGTGAAAATCACCATCTTACCAAAAGCAATCTACAGATTCAGTGCAATTCCCATCAAAACTCCAACACATTTATACCTTGAAAGAGCAATTCTCAATTTCATATGAAGAAACAAAAAACTCAGGAAAATTAAAACAATCCTGAACAATAAAAGAACTTCTGGAGTTATCACCATCCCTTATTTCAAGTGGTATTACAGAGCAATAATATAAAAACTGAGGGTGGTATCAAGACAGAAAGGTTGATCAATGGAATTGAATTGATGACCGACACAACTATGGACACTTGATTTTTGACAAAGCCAAAACCATAGCACAGAAGAAAGAATCTTCAACAAATGGTGCTGGCCTAACTCAATGTCTGCATGTAGAAGAATGTAAATATCAGTATTTGTCATCCTGCAAAATATTCAAGTCCAAGTGGGTGAAAACCTCAATATAAATACAGACAACCTAAATCTAATAGATAAGAAAATGGGAAATTTCTTGGAATGCATTGCTACAAGAGACAATTTCCTGAAGAGAGCTCTCACAGCTCGTGCACTAAGATTAACAATTAATAAATGGGACCTCATGAAACTGAAAGCTTCTGTAAGATAAAAGGACACCATCCATAGTACAAAATGGAAGCCTATAAAATGGGAAATAAAGTATTTACCCAACCTACATCTGACAGAGCTAATATCCAAAATAATATAAAGTACTCAAGAAGTCAAGACAAGAACAAAACAAACAACCCAGTTACAAAATTTGGTACCTAGCTAATCATAATTCATCTAAGAAATCTAAAATGAGGGAAATACACTTAGAGAAGTTCAATGATTTTAGTCAAACAATTAAAATCTCAAGTGACAGCACACAGTTGTGAAGATATGTAGCGATGGGAGCACTCCTCCGTTGCTGGTGGAAGTGAAAATGTGTATAACCCGTCTGGAAATCAATTTGTCAGTTGTTTTTTTCAGAAAACTGGGAATAGTTCTACCACAAGCCCCAGATATACCACTACTGGGTATATACCCAAAAGATGCTCCACTACAGTACAAGGATAGTTGTTCAACCATGTCCACAGCAATCTTATTCATAGTATCCAGGAACTGGAAATGCCCCAGATGTCCCTCAAGTGAAGAATGGATGATGGAAATGTGGTTCATTTACACAACTGAATACTCAGTGAGTAAAAACATTGCTATCATGAAACTGGAAGGAAGATGGATGGAAGTAGAAAAGATCAGCTGAGTGAGGTAATCTAGAAAAGGTCATGCATGGTGTACACTCACTTATAAGTGATACTGGCCCTAAAGTACAGGATAACCACTCTACAATCCACTGACTCAAGGAAGCCAAACAAAGCCCAAGGGAGGATGCTTAAACCTCACTCAGGAGGAGAAATAAAATGGATATCAAAGTTATAGGAGGGAGGGAATTCGATGGGAAAGAGGATGGAGAGGGGATCTGGGTAAGAGGATGATGTGCAGG
>JANHMN010000452.1:0-20425 GCA_030674055.1 Rhabdomys pumilio
CCCGACCCTAACAACCCTGACCCTCACAACCCCGACCCTAAGAACCCGGACCCCGACCCCCGACCCCCGACCCCCGACCCCCGACCCTAACCCCTAACCCGACCCTGACCCTGACCCTGACCCTGACCCTAAACCTGACCCTAGCCCTGACCCTGACTCTGACATTAGCCCTGACTTTGACCCTTACCCTGACCCTGACCCCGACCCCTGACCCTGACTCTGACCCTGACCCTGACCCTGACCCTGACCCTGGATTACACTCACTACCAGTTATGACCCCCATATGGGATTGCCTAGCAATGTTCCCATGTGCAAGTCCAGGTGGTATATGACACTAAATATCCTATTCTCAGAGGTAAGATAAAAAACAAACTACCCCATGGAGGAGGGGTCCCAATGGGCCATTCGAATCTGTATTTCCACTACCGACCCTGGACTTCTTTTTACCAATAGATTTAGAATAGAGAGCCCTATACCAGTACCCATAGGACACAATAAAGTTCTCCTGGGACAAGGTCCCCTATCCTAACTCTGGCCCCAACCATGCCAGTAGTCACCACAGACCTTCAGGAGTTCACCGTTTCACAAATCTTGTGGACATCCACCATTATCCCTGAACCGTCTACAGGACAAAGACTAATTAAGCTAGTGACTGGAGCCTTTCAGGCTTTAAATGATACAACTCCTGATTCTACCAGATCATGCTGGCTGTGTTTAGCAGCAACACCCCCATATTATGAGGGAGTTGCTATGCGTGGTATTTTTAACACCACTTCCCATCATTCTTGTACCTGAAGAACAGGGCAAAAGTTAACTTTAACTAAAGTATGGGCGGGGGGGGGGTGTGATACTGGCCTTTGTCTAGGTATCCCGCCCACCACTTATAAACATTTGTGTAATCAGACAATATCTAGACCAAAAACATCGACTTCCTTTTATTTAGTGCCAGAACCAAATCGGTGGTGGGCTTGCAATACTGGACTCACTCCTTGTGTGTCCACAAGTGTATTCGAACCAAATACAGATTTTTGTGTGCTTGTACAATTAGTCCCCAGGATTTATTATTATACAGCTGATAATTTAAGATCACTTTGATAATAGGCTTTAAAAATATAAAAGAGAACCGATATCCATCACCCTCGCCATTTTATTGGGTGCTGGTGTTGATACTGGGATAGGGATGGGAGCTGCTGCACTAGTCACCGGACAACAGGGCCTCAATGTCCTCAGTACTGCCATTGATGAAGATTTAAAAAAGTTAGAACAATCTATCACTAATTTAGAAAAATCTTTAACTTCACTGTCAGAAGTAGTGCTACAAAACAGAAGGGGACTAGACCTATTATTCTTAAAAGATGGGAGACTATGTGCCGCCCTCAAAGAAGAATGTTGCTTTTATGCTGATCACACTGGAGTGGTCCGAGATTCAATGCAAAGACTTAGAGAAAGATTAGATAAAAGACAGAAAGAGAGGCCTAACAAGGTTGGTTTGAATCCTGGTTCACCCACTCCCCCTGGCTGACAACCCTGCTTTCTGCTATAGCCGGACCTATGATAATAATATTCCTGCTTTAATTTTTTGGCCCGTGTGTGATAAATAGATTAATAGCTTTTGTTAAGACTAGAATAGTGTAGCCACCCGTGGCCACAAGTCAACTGGGTTCACCTGAAAGGGTGGCTGGGAATGAAAGGGGACGGAGGACGAGAAGAGATGAAGCCAAGACAAAGATCAAGGCTCAAAGCTTTAATGTTCAGCTCTCAATTTAAAGGGGAAGACTCAACCCACAACCACTCCTGGTTTTAGCCGGGAAATGGGTGGGATAGTCCATAATCCATTCTAGGTCACAGGCCAGAGATGTCTCCAGGCAAGCCCAGGGGCAGTTCTACTTCTGTGTTCTGTGCAGCCAAGGTGGGTAACACCACCAGAGATCCTCATCACTTGGTCTATTGTGGTAAACAAGGTCTCTCAGGCCTGCTCAGGGCTGGAGGGGGAGGGCACAGAATAGATGCTATTCAGTTAATGGTGTTGAAACAAGAGTACAAAATTATAGAAAATGGAGTAGAAGACATTCACCTGTAACTTTAAGGTTAAAGTTGTTCTGATAACAGGAGTGGGGAAAACATGAGAATGGAATTTGAAGGCAGCTTGAAACAAATAACAAAAATTCATGGTCAGCAAGACCATCCATAACATGTTAAATATAGCCATAATAATAACATAACCAGTTCCTCCAGGGGCAGGGTGACCAGAAATGAAAAGACAAGCAAGGACATGCCCTGACATGTTTAGACAAACTCAAGTGAGTAATGGGCCACCTGGTGTCCACTTCCCCTCCTTGTCTGGGGGTGGGTCCGTGGTTTCATGGTCAAAAAATAACTAGTCATCCTGCCAGCTCAAATGATTGCTTATGCAAATTGCTGATGTTTGAAATATCCAATCATGTGTAACCACTCCAAATTTTCCCACTCTCCCCAACCTCTATCTATAAATATCCCAAACTTCCTGGGGTGTTTGTCGAAGCCTGTATCCCCTGTGTGGGATGCATTTGACCTGAGGGCCCTTGCCATTAAACTACCTTTTGCTATTGCATCAAGAAGGTCTCTCGTGTGTCCTTGGGTGCACGCTGATCCGGATTTGCGTGAGGGGCTCTCTCTAGGGGTCTTTCATAACCACCTTAGTCCCCAAGCCCAGGGAATAGGGGTGCTGACTCTTCATTAACTTCTTCAAGCTGATTACGGGCGTTGAGGTATTAGAAGAGGAGTGGGGGGAAGAGTAAATTGATAAGCCTCTGACGCTGTGTCTTTACTGCATCCAGATGGAATTCCAGGACATCGGAGGTTTGAGCAGGTCTGCTCAGTTTGCTTGATGAGTAGATACACCAAGGCTGTGTATTCTGCAATATACAATTCTCAGAACAAATTTTAGTATCAAGAAAAATTTCTTTTTCCTAGAGGGCTGACATTTTTTTTAAAGATGTTGGTTCTAAGAGCTTTTCTTTTTTTCCTTTTTTTAAAATTGGTTATAATATTTATATTTCAAATTTTATCCCCTTATCCCATCCCCCCACCACCCAGGAAATCCTTATCCCATCCCACTCCTTGTGCTTCTATGAGGCTGTGATTTTCCAGTTTTTATGATGCTGTTTCCATTAACATAAACTGCCTCCTAAATTTCTAAGTCCTTCCATTTGTGTTATTAAATCTCCTATTTTTCTTTTTTTTTCTTTTTTTCTCTTTTTTTTTCTTTTTTCCTTTTTTTATCCCCCTTTAAAAAATGGGTATTATATTTACCTTTCAGATTTTATCCCTTTACCCCACTTCCTCCCACCACCCAGAAACCTCCTATCCCATCTCCCCTCCTCATGCTTCTATGAGGCAGTGCCCACACCTACCCCCCCTCACTACCCCACTCCACCCTCACATTTCCTCCCACTCTGTGTTCATTTTTTATGGGACCAAGAATCTCCTCTCCCCCCTATGCCAGACAAGGTCATCCTCCCCAACATATACAGCTGGAGTCATGGGTCCCTCCCTATGTGCTCCCAGGCTGGTGGTTTAGACCCTGGGGGGCTCTGGTTGTTTGGTATTGTTGCTTTGCTCCTGGGGTCACAAACTCTTTCTGCTCCTTCAGTTTTCTCTCTAAGTTCTCCATTATAAGGAAACCCTTGATCATATCAGAGGTTAACTGTAAGCATCGTCCTCTGAATGTGTTAGTCTTTGGCAGACCTCTAAGGAGACAGCTATATCATGTTCTTGACAGCATGCATTTCCAGTCATCCACATCAGTGTCTAGCTTAGGTGACTGTACATGGGACGGATATCCAGGTGGAATGGTCTCCTGATGGCCCCTCCTTCAGTTTCTGTCCCATGTTTTGTTTCCATATTTGCTCCCTTGAGTATTTTTGTTACTCGGTCTAAGTAGAACTGAGGCATCCCCTCTTGGTCTTCCTTCTTCATGTGCTTCATGTGGTCTGAGGGTTGAGTCTTCGCTATTCCAAGCTGATGGGCTAACATCCACTTAACAGTGAGTAAATAACATGTGTGTTCTTTTGTGATTGGGTTAACTCACTCAGGATGATAATCTCTAGATCCATCCATTTGCCTAAAAATATCTTGAATTCATTAGTTTTAATAGCTGAGTAATACTCCATTGTGTAGATGTACCACATTTTTTGCATCCATTCCTCTGTTGAGGGACATCTTGATTCTTTCCAGCTTCTGGCTATTATAAATAAGGCTGCTATGAACATAGTGGAGCATATGTCCTTGTTATATGTTGGAGCATCTTCTGGGTATATGCCCAGGAGTGGTATAGCTGGATCCTCAGGTAATGCTATGTCTAGTTTTCTGAGGAACCACCAGACTGATTTCCAGAGTGGTTGTACCAGCTTGCAATCTCACCAACAATGGAGGAGTGTTCCTCTTTCTTCGCATCCTCACCAGCATCTATTATCACCTGAGTTTTTGATCTTAGCCATTCTGATTGGTGTGAGGTGGTATCTCAGAGTTGTTTTGATTTGCATTTCCCTGATGACTAAGGATGTTGAGCATTTCTTAAGGTGCTTCTCAGCCATTCAAGTTTCCTCTGTTGAGAATTCTTTGTTTAGTTCTGTATGCCATTTTTAATAAGGTTATTTGGTTGTCTAGAGTATAATTTCTTGAGTTCTTTGTATATATTGGATATTAGCCCTCTATTGGATGTAGGATTGGTTAAGATCTTTTCCCAATCTGTTGGTTGCCGTTTTGTCTTATTGACAATGTCCTTTGTCTTACAGAAACTTTGTAATTTTATGAGGTCCCATTTGTCAATTCTTGATCTTAGAGCATAAGCCATTGGTGTTCTGTTCAGGAACTTTTCCCCTGTGCCTAGGTATTCAAGGGTCTTCCCCACCTTCTCTTCTATTAGTTTCAGTGTATCTGATTTTAAGTGAAGGTCTTTTATCCACTTAGATTTGAGCTTTGTACAAGGAAATATGAATGGATCGATTTGCATTCTTCTACATGTTGACCTCCAGTTGAACCACCACCATTTGTTGAAAATGCTGTCCTTTTTTCACTGGATGGTTTTAGCTCCTTTGTCAAAGATTAATGACCATAGGTATGTGGGCTCATTTCTGCTTCTTCAATTCTATTCCATTGATCTTCCTGACTGTCTCTGTACCAATACCATGCAGTTTTTATTACTATTGCCCTGTAGTATAGTTTGAGGTCAGGGTTGGTGATACCCCCATAAGTTCTTTTGTTGTTGAGAATAGTTCTCACTATCCTGAGTTTTTTGTTGTTCTAAATAAATTTACAAATTACTCTTTCTATCTCTATGAAGAATTGATTTGGAATTTTGATGGGGATTACATTGAATCTATAGATTGCTTTTGGCAAGATGGCCATTTTTACTAAATTAATCCTGCCAATCCAGGAGCATGGGAGATCTTTCCATCTTCTGAGAACTTCTATTTCTTTCTTCAGAGACTTGAAGTTCTTGTCATACAGGTCTTTCACTTGCTTGGTTAGATTCACTCCAAGATATTTTATATTATTTGTAACTATTGTGAAGTGTGTCATTTCCCTAATTTCTTTCTCAGCCTGTTTATCTTTTGAATATAGGAAGGCTACTGATTTGTTTGAGTTAATTTTATATCCAGCCACTTTACTGAAGTTGTTTATCAGGTTTAGGAGTTCTCTGGTGGAAGTTTTAGGGTCACTTAATTATACTATCTTATCATCTGTAAATAGTGAAAGTTTGACTTCTTCCTTTTCTATTTGTATCCCTTTGATTTCCTTTTGTTGTCTAATCGCTCTAGCTAGGACTTCCAGTACTATATTGAATAGGTAGAGTGAGAGTGGGCAGCCTTGTCTAGCCCCTGATCTTAGTGATATTGCTTCAAGTTTCTCTCCATTTAGATTGATGTTGGCTACTGGCTTGCTGTATATTGCTTTTACTATGTTTAGGTATGGACCTTGAATTCCTAATCTTTCCAAGACTTTTAACACGAAGGAATGTTGAATTTTGTCAAATTCTTTCTCAGCATCTAGTGAGATGATCATGTGTTTTCTTTTCTTTGAGTTTATTTATGTAGTGGATTACATTGATGGATTTCCGAATATTGAACCATCCCTGCCGGGCAGTGGTAGCACATGCCTTTAATCCCAGCACTTGGGAGGCAGAGGCAGGCGGATTTCTGAGTTAGAGGCCAGCCTGGTCTACAGGGTGAGTTCCAGGACAGCCAGGACTACACAGAGAAACCCTGTCTCGAAAAACCAAAAAAAGAAAAAAAAAAAGAAAAAAAAAAGAAAAAAAAAAAGAACCATCCCTGCATTCCTGGGATAAAACCTATTTGATCATGATGGATGATTGCTTTGATGTGTTCTTGGATTCAGTTTGCAAGAATTTTATTGAGTATTTTTGCATCAATATTCATAAGAGAGATTGGTCTGTAGTTCTCTTTCTTTGTTGGGTCTTTGTGAGGCTTAGGTATGAGCATAATTGTAGCTTCATAAAACGAATTGGGTATTGTTCCTTCTGTTTCTATTCTGTGGAATAGTTTGAGGAGAATTGGAAGGTCTGATAGAATTCTGCACTAGAACCATCTGACCCGGGACTTTTTTTTGGTGGGGAGATTTTTAATGACTGCTTCTATTTCTTTAGGGGTTATGTGACTGTTTAGATGGTTTATCTGCTCCTTGTTTAACTTTAGTACCTGATATCTATCTATAAAATTGTCCATTTCACCCAGATTTTCCAATTTTGTTAAATATAGGCCTTTATAGTAGGATCTGATGATTTTTTTTAAATTTTCTCTGTTTCTCTTGTTATGTCTCCCTTTTCAGTTCTGATTTTATTAATTTGAGTGCTGTCTCTGCGCCCTTTGGTTAGTCTGGGTTTGTCTATCTTGTTGATTTTCTCAAACAACCAGCTCCTGGTTTTGTTGATATTTTGTATAGTTCTTTCTGTTTCAACTTGGTTGATTTCAGCCCTGAGTTTGATTATTTCCTGCTGTCTACTCCTCTTGGGAATATTAGTTTCTTTTTGTTCTTACGCTTTCAGGTGTGCTGTCAAGTTGTTAATGTATGCTCTTTCCATTTTCTTTTTGTGGGCACTTAGAGCTATGATTTTTCCTCTTAGTATTGCTTTCATGGACTCCCACAAATTTTAATATGATGTGTCCTCATTTTCATTTAAATCTAAAAAGTCTTTAATTTCTTTCTTTCTTTCTTCCTTGACCAAGTTATCATTGAGTAGAGCATTGTTCAGTTTCCACGTGTATGTGGGCTTTCCGTTGTTTTTGTCCGTGTCAAAGACGAGTCTAAGTCCATGGTGATCTGATAGGGTACAAGGGATTATTTCAATCTTTTTGTATCTGTTGAGGCCTGTTTTGTGACCAATTATATGGTCTGTTTTGGAGAAGGTACCATGAGGTGCTGAGAAAAAGTTATATTCTTTTGTTTTAGGATGAAAAGTTCTATAGATATCAGTTAAGTCCAATTGGTTCATAACTTCTGTTAGTTTTATTGTGTCTTGATTTAGTTTCTGTTTCCACGATCTGTCCATAGCTGAGAGTGGGGTGTTGAAATCTCCCACTATTATTATGTGAGGTGAAATGTTTGCTTTAAGCTTTAGTAAAGTTTCTTTTGTGTATGTGGGTGCCCTTGCATTTGGAGCATAGATGTTCAGAATTGCAAGTTCCTCTTGGTACATTTTTCCTTTGATGAATATAAAGTGTCCTTCTTTATCTTTTTTGATTACTTTTGGCTGAAAAACAATTTTATTTGATATTAGAACCACTACTCCAGCTTGTTTCTTGGGACCATTTGCTTGGAAGATTGTATTCCAACCTTTTACTCTGAAGTAGTGTCTGTCTTTTTCACAAAGGTGTGTTTCCTGTATGCAGCAAAATGTTGGGTCCTGTTTATGTATCCAATCTGATAGTCTATGTCTCTTTATTGGAGAATTTAGTTCATTGATATTAAGAGATATTAAGGAAAAATGAATGTTGTTTCCTGTTATTTTTGTTATTGTCAGTGGTGTTATGTTTGTATAGCTACCTTCTTTTAGGGTTGTTGGAAGATTACTTTCTTTCTTTTTCTAGGTTGTAGTTTCCCTCCTTGTGTTGGAGTTTTCCACCAATTATCCTTTGAAGGGCTGGATTTGTGGTAAGATATTGTGTAAATTTGGATTTGTCACGGAATATTTTGGTTTCTCCATCAATATTGATTGAGAGTTTTGCTGGGTATAGTAGTCTGGGCTGGCATTTGTGTTCTCTTAGGGCCTGTATGATATCAGTCCAGGATCTTCTGGCTTTTATAGTCTCTGGTGAGAAATCTGGTGTAATTCTTCTTTTTTTTTTGTTTTTTGTTTTTGTTTTGTTTTTTTTTTTTTGAGACAGGGTTTCTCTGTGTAGCCCTGGCTGTCCTGGAACTCACTCTGTAGACCAGACTGGCCTCAAATTCAGAAATCAGACTGCTTCTGCCTCCCTAGTGCTGGGATTAAAGGCGTGCCCCACCACCACCCGGCAAGTGGTGTAATTCTTATAGGTCTGCCTTTATATGTTACTCTGACTTTTCCCCTTACTGTTTTTGGTATCTTCTCTTTGTTTTGTATATTTGATGTTTTGATTATTATGTGATGGGAGGTTTTTCTTTTTTGGTCTAGTCTATTTGGGGTTCTGTAGGCTTCTTGTATATTTAAGGACATCTTTTGTTGAAGATATTTACTGGCCCTTTAAGTTGGGAGTCTTCATCCTCATCTATACCTATTATCCTTAGGTTTGGTCTTCTCATTATGTCCTGGATTTCCTGGATGTTTTGTGTTAGGAGCTTTTTTCATTTCACATTTTCTTTGACCGTTGTGTCTATGTTTTCCATGGATATCTTCTGCACATGAGATTCTCTCTTCTATCTCTTGTATTCTGTTGGTGATGCTTGGAGTCTATGACTCCTGATCTTTTTCCTAGGTTTTCTATCTCCAGGGTAGTCTTTTTTTGAGATTTCTTTATTGTTTCTACTTCAATCTTTAGATCCTGGATGGTTTTGTGTAATTCCTTCACATGTTTGGTTGTGTTTTCTTGCATTTCTTTAAGGGCTTCTACTTATTTACCTGCAATCGCAAATTCTTTGAGAATGTTGTTTATGTCCTTTTTAAAGTCCTCCATCATCATCATGAGAAGTGATTTTAATTCTGAGTCCTGCTTTTCTGGTGTGATGTGGTGTTCAGGACTTGCTATGGTGGGGGAACTGGGTTCTGGTGATGCTAAGTAACTTTGGTTTCTGTTGTTTACATTCTTATGCTTGCCTTTCACCCTTTGGTTAGCTGTAGTGCTACTTGCACTCACTGGTACTGACTGGAGTCTGCCTTTCCAGTTATCTTGGTTGTGTCAGAACTCCTTGGGGTCCAGATGACTCTATGATCCTGAGCTCCAGCTGCTCTGGGTACAGTGGCTCCTCTAGGATATTTCAGGATATGGTGTCTCCATGGTAGTAGACCAGATAGGTGTTTACTGCTCTGAATGTAGTTGCTCCTATAGGATGTTTCAGGATATGGTGTCCCCTGCTCTGCAGCTCTGTGAGCCGTGTCCTCTCTAGGATGCCTGCAGCTCTGTGGTCCTTGACCCCTCTTGGGTACCACTGCAGCTCTGCAGTCCTTGACCTCCCTAGGGTACCTCCGGACTCAGTTTCCAGGGGGGAGCAGATCAGCTGGGAGACTGCTCCAGCCACCAGTATCTGGGCCAGGGATGGAAGGGGAGTGGTTCTCCGCAGGGGCAGGGTCTGGATTCCAGGTGCACTCTGGGGGCTCCCTACTGCCAGTTGTGCTTCTAAGGCCTAGGGTGGTGTGCAGGTTCTCCTACCTGCTGTTCTGCAGTCTGTGACCTCCCTAGGGTGCCTCCAGACTCAGTTTCCACAGGGGAGCAGATCGGCTGGGAGACTGCTCCAGCCACTGGTATCTGGGCCAGGGGCTGAAGCTCACTTCTCATTTAAATATTGTAATTTCCCATTCATTGTGGTAGCAGTCTCAGGTGAACTTAGGGACCTAGAAATTGACTAGAAACTGTCTAATTGAAGATGAAACTCAGGTCCATATAGGAGTATCTAGACTGTCTTTGGTTAGGAACATAGATTTTTGGGTTTGGTTTTAACAAGGCCTCATGTTCCTAGTCTGCCTTTCACTCTGCTTCCCCACTGGGTAAAAAGGTGGGCATCAGTGGAGTATGGCAGACACATGTCTTCCCTTTATCCAAGGAAAGTCTGAACCTTTCCTAATTGCAGTTCATCAAACTTAAATTATTGTATCAAGAAACATATACATATAGTTAGGCTTTTCATTTAAACTCTTAATTCTAAAAAAAAAGTAAACATTTTTTAGAACAAACCAGGTTCTAACTCATGTTTTAACACTTCATTCTCAATTTTATTCAATCTGATATCTGCTTTAAAAAAAAAAAAAAAAAAAAAACAAATTTTCAACTGTAAAGCTCATCATTCAAAGGTCTTACACATGGCTATCCCAGTAAATTACTCTTCCAAATGAAACAGACTTTAAAGAAGTTGTGTTTTACAATGCAGAGAGTGGAGGATGCTTTTTATACATTGGTGAGAGAGATCCGACAGTACAGATTGAAAAAAATCAGCAAAGAAGAAAAGACTCCTGGCTGTGTGAAAATTAAAAAATGCGTTATAATGTAATCTGGTAAGTTGAGCATATTCATTTTGGTACAAAGCAGATGTCTTTCAAAGGTAACAAAGCAGTCAGAACCACTTAGATGTGGTATTCTGCTTTGAAGTGTTAAAAGATAAGAAACTTGTCATTTGTTTCTGTAATGAGTACAGTTATTTTAAATGTATTATAATTGACCCTTTTTGATGCTACAATAGACTAATAAGCTCTATTAGCTTCATTAGTTTTAAGTTTTAAGTAATTTAAACATTTGAAACTGATAATTTATTTTTAAGGGAAATCAGATTTAAGTTTTAAGATAACCAGCAGTTTTTAAGTAAAAATATATATAATAATTATATGGCCCAGAGGTAGGAAAGGCCTAACAAGGCATGCTCCTGTACCCATTTAGAAGCAACTATAGATTCCTATGCTATGGCTTTGTGTCATTGTTACATTATTATTGATTTCTCCTGTGCTATTTACTTGTAGCTGATGTCATTCACTGTACAGGATGCTTCAGAAGAATGCCGGTCTCTTACTTGTATGTAAATCTAGTCACTGATTCACACAGTGAGCACACAGTCAGTGTCTCTAAGCACATCTAATATGGTCCTCAACACCCTCCCTTTTCTCTAACCTTTTGAAATGTTATATCTAAAACACTATCATCCTGCCCGTTTGTCTGTACACGTTATCTCTGCCTTCCCTAGTCTCACATCTTGTTTGGATCACTAGTGTTCATAGCCCTAGTGTGATTAATCAGCTAACGTGATTCCCTTGTTATAAGAATCTGTGCAGTCCCTTAAAAAGGCCGTTGTGGCCTTATGTATTTCCAATATATTATTTTTAACTATATGGCTTCCTATGTTGCACTGAAATGGTTTATGTATCATTCCTTTATTAGACAATAGAATCCTAGAGAGCTGGACCATATGTTTTATCTTTGTGTGCCCATTGCATGTTGAGATTCTAGCATATAGGTACTTCTTATAAAGATTGAGTGGACTCTGACTTTCCTGTCTAAATTAACCCTGATTCTGTTTTGTCTAACTCAGCAAATTCTTCACTCAGTGAGATGATAAAATCTCATGTTGAGGTTTGTGCTTTTGCTGGAGGCTGATGTAATATATGTGTTCCTTGAGGACATGACAAAATCACAGTGTTTAAGATTACTAGGAGATGTAGATGCAGAAGCAGTGGGCAGTGATTGCAGGGATTGTAATGGGATTATGAACTCTTAAAGCCTTTGTGATTGGGTAAAACCATGCTTTAGTGTTAGAGATTGCTACAATTCAACATTAAAATGCAATTTGAAAAGTTAAACTTTGAAATAATGGCCATGGCCAGATTAAAATGGTAATTTTAACCCTGTCCCCCTTTCTATGGCCTCACTCTTAGATGACTTTAAAATAGAACAGTATTTAGAGAATGTGGTACACTTTACATTCAAGCAAACGTTGAAGCACTCTGCTTTGAATGTCTAAATTATAGTTTGCAGCAGTGACTGCTGTAACTGTTAGTAGTGGATCCTGTTAATTGAACCTCTAATTTTAGTGCATATAGCACTTTCTATGTAAAGAATGTATTTTATGATATTTAAAATTATAGTGAGATAAATAAAGTTTGTATTTGATAGTGCTAAATATAGACAAATTAGTTTTTATCATTGTAGGAAAGGGGTAAGTCTAAACAAAATAATTAGCAGAATATGGGATGCTACTTTATGAGAATCAGTTCCCAGGAGAACAAGGAGTCCACTGCCCTTGTACAGTAGCTATGACATTTCTCTAACATCAAAGTAATCTAATTAGAATTCATGTACCTGGAGACTCACATAAATTGTCTTACAGATATCTTTCTCAGGATTTTTATTTTTCTGTATCATTGTTTTAGTATCACTGGTAGTTTTCTTCATTGTAAAAATAGTTAGAGGGCCAATGAAATGGCTCTCAAGACTGAGGACCTGAGTGTGATCCTTCAGATCCACTTGGTGGGAGGAGAGGACCTTAAGTTGTCTAATGATCTTCATACATGTGCCATGGCAAGAACACGAACAGAACAATAAATGGATTTAATTTTTTAAAAAAGAGGATGAGATGGCTACCATGATGTGTGATCCAAGGGAATGGATGATGGATAAGGGGGTTAGGTAACACTCCATTTCAGGGGAGTATCTGAGAGAGAGTTCTCATTTGTGAATATGCTGATGAGAATAGCCTGCTTGCTGCACAGACATGAACACTGAGTTCAAATCCATACAACTCAGGTAAATAGCCAGAAAATACTTGTAACCCCAGTGCTGGGGGAGGGGCCAGAAGTAACTGGTGGAGTGTGCTGGTTACCAGCTTAGCTCCAGTTTCATTGAGATACTCTGCCTCATGGGAAGAAGGTTAGGAGTGAAGGAATAAGACTACCAGTGTCCTGCTCCGGCCTCCACTTAAATGTACAGGTCCCTCACCACACACCTACATCCTCACCCCCCCACACACACAGACACACACACATATGCTCACACACAAACATACACACACATACACACACATACACACATACACACAAACACACACACACATACACACAAGCACACACACATACACACATACACACACATACACACACATACATACACACACACACACACACACACACACACACACACACACACACGCAGACAAAAGATACTATCCTATTCCAAGTGTCTATGTCCCTAAGTCATGCAGTGCTGCGGAATTATAGGTACTTTTAGTTATGTCATTGGAAGAATTTCTCACTGTGTATTATGGATAGCACAGAAGGAAATGTCTGTCTTCTGTATCTGTCTGAGTGGACCTCACAGTCTAATTAGGCCTTGACTGTGTTGTATTGCTTATGTTGTATCAGTAATGGATTTCAGGAGGTGAAAAGCACTAATGAGTACAGATTGGGGGTTTGGGGCAATATATATTCATTCACTCATACTCAAATAGATGATACTGACGTTATCCAGTTTCTATTTGTTAAATGTGAGCAAGCTTCACTGCCACTGTTCATTTTTAACAGTACTTGTCATGTGTTCCAGAATTAGAGATCTGCTGTCAAAATGAGTTATCTGTAAAAATTTTAAAGAAAGTATATAAGTAATTATTTTTAAATTACAAAATATCTTAGTAATATGGTAAAGGAAAAATCTTGCCACTTAAGATATTCAATTATTTTGAAGATAATGTGTTTAACATTGAGTGCTTAAATATATATTATGCTACTTGCACAATTCATAATACTGAAACAGATAATTATAAGAGTGAAGACCCAGTGTGCCATTACTTTTTTATTTTTGTTTTTTAAAGAGGACCAGCCTCTTCCTTTTTAAAAAAGAGTTATTTATTTATTTATTTATTTCATTTATGTGGGTACACTGTCGCTGTCTTCAGGCCATTACTTTTAAAGTGGCTTAGATTTGTTGGGTATTTGTTCTCCAGACTCCCTCTAGTATCGAGATTTGGAAGCATTAATAAGTTAAAATTTCTTTCAGTTCTTCCTACTAGGATGAACGGACAGAATAAAGCATGGTCACTTTTTTCTTCAGCTTTACTTTGACTCCAGTGTGAACCTGTGATTGAAGGTCTAATGTTGGTTCTTCAAGCTCCTACTTCTTAGAATGCACTTGTCATGCCAGGGTTTAGGAGCTTGAGAATTACTCTGACTGAATCAGTCACTGTGGGGAAGAAAAAAAAAACTCACGCAGGGAGGGAGAGAGTCTGGCAGCTGCTAGGGTCCGTGGTGGGGTCTTGCAGCACTTCCCACACCGCCACCATTGACAGATCCCAGATTCACTTAGCAGCCACAGCTGGCGGCTGCAGTTCAAGGTTCCAGGGTTCCAAAGGCTGGAATCCTGGCAGCGGTACAGGACACTTGGAGTCCGGTTTTCCAAAGCTTTTATTGTTCATGGTGTGGTGGTGAATGGGTGTAGATGGTATGTGCTTTCCCCAAAAAAGCCAGGCTCCCCTGACTTTTTATAGGGAAGGGGAAAAGGGGAGGGGATAGCTTAATTAGCTATGCCCCCGGCCTTTAGATAACTCATTAATATTTAAATCTCTGGGGGTGGAGACCTCTATCTGTGTCCTATGTGATTGAAGGGTACAGGTTAAATGGAGTTACCTCATCCAAGGCCCAACAAGTCACAACTTATTTAGGTATTTTGCTTTAATGACACATGTAGGCTTTAATGACTAATGTTGAATGTTCTTTGAAGGCAGGTATTTATATGACAAATTTTGAATAGCTAAACAGTACAGCAGTAATAAGAGAATTTTGGTGGGTGGTCAAGTACACCCCTGGTCAGACGATTCACTCATCACCCCTCTGTCAGGGGCATCATAGCTTTTAAGGTGCTAGTATCTTACAGATAATGTGGCTTACTGTCTAAAGTCCAGAAACTTGGGGGACAATTAAGTTTTATGTATACAAAGGCACATCTACCATACATGGAGGCAGGCATGGGCAGGCGAGTGGCTACATTTTCTAGTAGAGAAAAATTAGTAGAAATCAAGTACTTTTGGGAAAAAAGTCATTTTCTAAACTTATATATTGTGCACCACTTACTATATTGCCTGTTGTGAAAGTCAGGGTTTCTATGTAAATATCAGCGTACCAGAGCTGGTTAAGCGCACCCAGCACCCAGCTGACAATTGTCAGTAGCTCCTGTCCCTGGGGATCTAATGTCTTGTTCAGGCCTCCATTGGGCACTGTATTCACGTGGTGCAGACATACATGCAAGGCAAAACACTCCTACCATAAAATAAAGTTGTTTTAAATGTCAGGTATTTTGCTTTGAAAGAAAGAGTAATTTGAAAGGAAGTGTACAAATAATTATTATTTTGAAATTACCAGTTATCTAAATTACTGAATGTCAGGTATTTTGTTAGGTATTTCAATACCTAAATTTACAAAATAATTTAAATTTAGATAGTAATTTAAAGTTTTAAAAATGTCAAAATATCCACAACGAGATATATTCTAAAGAATCCTTAAGCCCATTCAGTTGCCAGAACATCAGGGTAAAAGGGAACTACTCTCTGAGTATACTTGAGCTTTCAATAACAGCGAAAGCCTGTCTCTGAGCATAGTAAGCCATCGTGTATTAACATGGTTTATATATACTTTTTAAAAATACATTTCAGGGTGTTGACGATGCCTTCTATACATTAGTCTGAGAAATTCGAAAACATAAAGAAAAGATGAGCAAAGATGGGAAAAAGAAGAAGAAGTCAAGGACAAGGAGTATAGTTATGTGAACACTTTGTACTCTTTCTTAAGGCACACTTAAGTAAAAGTGTGATTTTTGTACATTACACTAAATTATTAGCATTCATTTTAGCATTACTTAATCTTTTTTTTCCTGTTCATGCAAACTGTCAGCTGTTATCTTAAATGCTTATTTTAAAAGGACAGTGGAAATCCTTCTTTTCTCTAGGTGCCAGTATTCCCTGGGTTTTGGACTTAAACTAGCAATGTTTTGTCGCTTCTCTATCTGACCAGCAGACAGGAACGACTTCGTCTCAACGCAGTTTATTCAGGATCCTTTACAATCTCCTCTCTGGAAGCCCTTCTCCCTCAGCCCCTTAACAGCCGTCCTTTTATACCCCTGCCTGTCCCAATCAGTACCTGCCTCGTGGGCATGCCTCATTGGTGCACCTCAAACAGCCCGATTCTCATGGCAGCGAGTCTGCGCAATAGTTCTGTGGTTGTGGCTCAGGGAAAGGCGCATGGCGCAAACCGCCAAGAAGCAGAGCTCGAGAGCCATTCATAAGATTTGACAGGTGCCATTTATAAGATTTGGCCCAGGCGTCATTTTAGCTGGCCATGCCGCACCCGCTTTTCACAATGTTTGTATGTTTGTGGAATTGTATTTTCATGAAAGGTTCTAAAGTTACTATTTAAATAATAAAAGGATTATGGGCAGAGCTCTCAGTATCAATAAGGTTGAAACCTACAGTTCTACAGTATGGCAGCTAGTTTTTTAAAAACATGTATCTTGCTCTTTTAAATTGGATTATAATAGTTGATACAAGCAAACAGCTGGCATTCATTGTCCGTGAGGCTGGTGTCAATGACTGGTCAGTTTTTGGTATCTGAATAGTAATGTTGCTTCATAGCTCTGTATTTCCTAAGGAAATATAAGGCCTCTAGCTCCTTCATCACACATTCTCCTCGTGCAATAAGTTCTTTGATCTTCTCTGGGTCCTTCACATCCTTGCTTTTAAGGAAAACGTTCTTCAGACACCTTTTAAAATACCCTGCTCCTTTTGGATAGTCCCATCCAAGATACAGCAGCTTTAAAAAGAAAGACACGTTTCTAAGCAATTCTTGTTATATAATAATGTTTATAAAGTTGGCAGCATAAATTACTTACATTTTTATAAAGAGCCAGTACTTCTCCTCATAAAGAATTGGCCATTTTCACTTAACATGGAATTAATCCACTTTTCTACATGACATACCTAAAGAAAATAAAGATTTTTTCTTTTTTTTTTTCTTTTTTTTTTTTTCTTCTTTTTTTTTTTTTTTCAAATAATTGCATTGTAATCTTAAAGAATGAAAGATCTTACCATTGGTGAAATGGTAAACTGTTTTTCATTGTTGTGTACAGGCATGCACTTGCCACAGTATGCATGTGGAGGCCATGACATCAGATGTCAGTCCTTTCTACAGAATTTGAGATGGTCTTAGTTGTTGCTGCAAACAGCTGGCCCTTTGCTTAGGGATCTTCTCTACCTCTCATCTCCCTGTGTATACACTGGGATTACAAACTCGCAGGTCTACACAATCCTCTTGTTTGTGCAAATGCTTTACCATTAAGACCTCTTATCCACCCCCCCATGGTAATTTATGCTGAGAGCTTTTTTTTAAGGCACTGGGGTAACACCACTTTTCTAAGCCTGTTTTCCTTAATAAAAGCAAAGCTGTATACCCTGCTCTGACAGCTTGGCTTGATTATTTGGAAGAAACTAAAAGTCCAAATCTAGAAGACTATTCTTGGAGGAAAGTTAAAAACTGAAATAAATTGGGTTGGAAGATCAAAAAGGTTGGCTCTTAAGGAGAATGTACAGTAACAGGCAGAGGGTAAAGGATTCCACAGGAAACAGACAGCATCTGTGCTTCTGACCACACTTTTATGATTAGGTGCTTAAGCTGACAAGGAGAGGAGCTTGGAAAAGGCCTTATTAGACCAAACCTAAAAAAAGGAAAAGGAAAAAGTGAAGAAATGCAAGGTCAAAAAGTTGGAAGGGGAGCCTGGGAAAGGGGAATCGAGAGCAGATGAGCAACTCATTCCCTGGGTAGCGGTAGTGGCAGCTGGGACTGCATGCTGGCCAGGCCAGAGGCATTTCTGCTGCAGCAGCAGCAGTGGCGGTGGATGGCTGCCATGCCGAATGAAAACAAGAGAAAGAACCACTAAAACTGGTGAAAAGTGGAAAAGGTTCAAAAGAAGGACAAGATACAGCAGAAGCAGAGATAGCCAGCAGGAAAAACAGCCTCACAGCTGTCCAGTCTTTGACATCTACTAAAATAAAAGTACCAGTCTCTCAGCTAATCGTAGTCCCTGTGAAGAAAGACAAATGGCAGAACTCTTCAAAGTTTAATGCCAGCAATAATAGAGAACTGCAAAAACTCTCATCTTCACAAGACGTTCCTCCTTTGGGTCAAGAGAAGCTTTTCACCAGAAGTTACATCAGTGTTGTGTCCTCTTTGTCATCAGGTGTATGGAAAGGTCCTCTGTGTTAGGGTGAGAGGTTCTGTTTGTGTTTTTCATAAAGATGCTGAAAGTACTGTTTGGATTCCTGAGAGTTGTGTGTACCCTGTCACTATGGAGCCTTACCCAGGTAGGGATTTACTGGAGCTTTGTGAAGACCCTCCCCCATCCCCTGGTTCTGATGTCGATAAGCAGCTTGACCTAGTCAGTCATAGTTTCAACCAACAGGACTACTGAAAAAGCTGCAGCAGGATTGATATTTCTTTGCCGCTTTTGCAAACAGCAGACCCAGTCCCAGGCAATTACTAAGCAGGTGCTTGTGTCACTGGCACGAGAGAACCCTACTGCCCAGGTTTGTCTCAGCCTTTATAGAGAATAGTTAGTCAATGATGGGCAACTCCTTTGCAGTCCTTACCTACCTAAGACAGGGACTCTGAGGCTGGCAGGGATTCCCAATGATGGGTAATTGATATTGATGGAAGGTGACCTAAGACAGATGCTATTCACTTACAAAATAAAAATGGGGGACTGGTAGGACCCCCAAGGGCTGCTATGCTCTGGCTGAGACTTTCAGTGTGCTGCTGTCTGCAAAGTAATACTCTGCAGTTTTTCTAAGAACAAAACATCCTGTTGAAGGATGATGCCCCAGGAAAGGAATATACTCTTGACATCCTATTGCCCCCTAGTTGAATTCTTGTTTTTTCCTGAGTTTGTGCTTTTCCTTCCCTGGCTTGGTATATATATTGAACCTGCCCAGTAAAGGCATTGGCATTCTCTCATAACAGATGACCCAAGTCTGAGTCTTTCTTTAATCCCCCAGGCCTACACCTGAGCTCAAGTGCCTGAGCTGTCACCTGCCTATAATCACAGCAATTGGCAGCTAGAATGAGAAAGATCAGATATCCTCTAAAAACTTAAAATAACTATTTTCTTACCAAAGTGAAAGCCTTTAAGACAAAATACTATAAAAATTTACTCCTGGAAATAAAATACAATTGGGAATTTTAACCATTCCATTGCTCTTTTAATTTGCTCTAACTCTGTATTTAATCTTCTAAAAGGGGGCCCTTGCATGGGTGGGGACAGTAAAGCCCAGAAAGTAACAACAAACCCCAGGCAGCTAACTGGTTTTGAAACGGAGACCTAAATAATGTGGAACAGACATCTCTGCCTCGATCCCTCCCTCTCTCCTTCCTTCCCTCCCTTCCTCCTTCCCTATCTCTCTCTCTTTCCCTCCCTCCCTCACACCCTGTTTTGATGCTATGTTTCCCTAATTGTGCCTGTTCCTTGTCCACTAACTGTTAGTCAGGTACTTTTACTTAGAGAACGATTTTTGCCTATTTTCACAACTCCCTGTCATACTTTCATTTTAGGGTGCCTGAGGGGGTTGTCCAGAGTCCAGCCTGTGTTCACTATGTTTGGGTGGGACAACAGGGATCATTTGTGCCACTGGGAGAGGTGGTGGGTACTCTGCTCCATCCCCCTGAGCTAATGAGTATCCTCCTGAGAGAGGAATGAGTGTAGTGGCACATTAGTACTGGTTTGCTTGTTGGGTGACACCTAGTGGTGACAAGTTTCTGCAATGCTCCTGTTCCCCAGTCTATGACAAGGACAGAAAGTCCCTACTTTGAGCTAGCCATTGTTACAGGAGTCTCAGAAAGCCAGCATATGCCTTCTTTGTCCCGGAGATGGTGTCATGTTTGGGTATGTACACTCTAAGAGGTTGTACTGGGAGGTCTATTCGGGGAGTGTTAGTTGCTGTGTTCCCCTTTGAGACAAATTACAGGGTTGGTGGTGCTTGATTAGGTCATATAGAAGGCTTAAGTCCTGCCCCGGAATTTTATTTTTTCCCTATCCCCTCCTTTTCTTTATGTCTCTGAAGGCAGAGCTCTGGATCACCTATATTTTACTAGAATATAAACTGAAAACACACTTTTTATAAGTTAATTGACAAATCTCTCTCTCTCTCTCTCTCTCTCTCTCTCTCTCTCTCCACACACACACACACACACACACACACACACACACACACACACACACACACA